>JAQIXW010002732.1:0-14686 GCA_034700685.1 Willowsia buskii | reverse complement strand
ATGTATGTATTGCATATGTGTATATTTTTCGTTCGAAGACGCAACACAGAGAAAAGTGTTTACAGTTCTTCTACTTCAAGTTTATCTCATGATAGCTTATTTGCCTGAACATTTTATATGGCTTTTAGTAAATCAAAATAAGAGTTTCCTTTGCTGCTTAGATCAGAGCAATCATGACAGAAGCGACCACACACTCCACATTAAACCTGTTGTTGGAAATCGGTCTGAGTATTTTTCCCAGAATTGCGAATAAGTATAAGTATACATGTATACGTTTGATGCTTGACGGTTTTATGGCACTTAGTAATGTCAAACAGGTAATACCTGGAAGATAATACTCTGTGCAGATGTAGAGCTTACTGGATTAATTCTTCCAGAGTATGAAGAATATTATTTGCAATTCGTTTGAATTATTATGTACTCAGTTTTCTGAAATGAATAAAAGGTAAATCGTATTGAATAAAATGCTAATAAGGAAGCCGAAAAGGTGTATGTATTTGCTTGCATAGTGGCAAATCAAAAGGTTTTCAGCTCTTCAAGCGAATATATGATGCATGTTGGAATCCGACATAAAGACGTAGGTATTTCAACTTTCAATATTAAATTCACATTCTTGGTATCTCACTAGAGATTATACGAGCATGATATTTCTTATTAATGTAGCGCATTTGTAAAAACGTTCTTCTGGAACGTGAAAAAAACGACCGGTTGGCGGTCTTGGAAGAATCAAATATCATTTTATTAAGGATAGGAGCTAGTTGAGGCAGGTAGAATTAGTCTTGGAAATATCTAGTGTAAATGAACTCCATCGGTTATTTATGTAAATACGTAGTATAGGGACAAGTAAAACCATACTTTAAATAGCAAAATTGCATTACTGTGTGTATGATATCTTAACCATCCTTGCATAAAAATCCAGATCAAGATTTAGTTTGCATAAATATTAGCCTCTATGACATGGCGCTTATCTCTTGTTTGCATTCCACACGAATCTGACAGCTTGAAAACCTTTCCCCAAATCTTATAATCTCAGATTGTCATCGACCTCTTTGCCATCAGTTGGCAACAGTTAACCATGTATACTTTTAAAAAGTTGCTCCTTTCATTATTGGCCTGTGAAATGACGAAAAAGAATGCATGCATTAAGCTTACGCGCTATGACAGAAAACTTTTAGCATTTTCTATCATTGTAAAGTCTGTTATATAGTTATAAAAATTTATTATTGTTACATACATTTCTACATACATGTCATTATGATTGTCACCGGCTTAATTAGTTTGATCGTAACGCATAAAAAATGCTATGCAAAACCGAAGATGTAGCGTTAAGATTTCCTAACTATATTATTACCATAAATCTGTATCTCGTTGCAGATAAGTCCTCCATTTATTATTAGATTTAAAAGGATGCCCATAAACAAATTAGTATTCATCCAAGTATGCATAATTCGTGGAATCAAAAATAACATTTATGTATGTACATGTAAAAATGTTGACCCCAAATGTGGCGGTTGAAATCTTGGTAAATCAAACTTGCTTGAACAAAATTTTTACTAGAAACTAGAAACTCATCATTATCGGTAATTATTACTCAAATAGAAAATGCATACTCTCTTTAGCTTTGATTTGTTCCTGTAAACTGAGACATGTAGCAAAACCATGAAAGCAAATTAAACTTTAAGAATATTTTAGTGTTGAAATCCGTGAGTTATTTTATGTTGCATGTAATAAAGCCTGTAAAAGTTTACGTTAGATATGTCGGTCCTACTTAAGATCCTGCCTCCATCATAAGCGCAATATTTTGTCATGCACATGAAAGAAGAGAAGTAAATCAAATCTTAAAATACTCTATAAACGCAACTGTACAAGCTAAACTATTAACTGAAGCACCGAAGGCAAATCACTGCATACATACACCTACAATAATACAATAATGTGCAAGTCATGAGCTTGTGGTAGCAGAAGTGTGTGAGCGCTACAACTTTTTTAGGATCATCTTGTTGAAACTATACTTGGTTGGTAAAGTTGGTGCCGAAATAATTTGATACTTCTTTGAGCAACTTTTTTTCAACTTTCAGATCGAAACACGTATAATTCATTTCAATAGATACTTTAGAAACTACGTAGTGTGTTGCACACTGCACAGTATATAAAAAAGTATAGACAAAAGCATGAAGAAAATTTATGCGACATATAGCATGCCACCATAAGAGAGATTCGTATATTAGTAATATATACTATATCTTTAAGTAGCAAGCAATGTATGCAATTTGTCTTCGAAAGAATGCACAAATAGTGTATTATGTGCGTGTAGTGAAGTGCCTAATGATACTTCTACTAAGATTCAAACTTGAAACCCGACGTCTTTATAAATTGTAAAGGAGGCATGTCCGCAAGCTGTAAATAAACTTTTGGAAACAACGGCAGCAGACAAGCATACACACACGACATGCATTCTACTCAAGTAATAGTGGTAGTAGGAGGAGGAAGTGAATCATATCATCCTACAAAATAGTATGAACATGTGTGTAATGGTGAAGTTCTGTCGTGCCAGCGCAGTTCAAAAAAAGCTTTCTTATCGTACCCTCATAATGTAATAATAAATCTGTAACAAAGACTGATGATGATGGTGTCTTGAGTGAGCAGCATATTTGAAGAATTGAACGTTTTTATGTGTAGAACCAAATGAGCATGGTACATAATATGTGCAAGTCATGTTGTGAAATCTTTGTTACAATGATGTGGTTAAAAACAATAGGCGTGCAATGAACAAAAATGTCGTTTTCTGCATAACTACGTTACTTTATGTTTTCTCTTTGTATGTTTACAGCACTCCTTGTTTCCCGGACTGGGTGCCTGGCAATGGTGGGATGGGCGGTCCTGGACCAGGAAATCAGTCAATGTCAAATCCCCAGCTGTCAGTCGTCACCACAGTGTGGGGAGGAATGGGCTCCGGAGGAATCCAAAGCGGTCCACATTCCAGCTATCCGGGCACTGGGGCCGGTTCTATGGGTCCACAAGGCGGAAGTCAAGGGGGGCCTGGTGGTATTGTCGGTGGAGGAGGACAGGGTTGCCCTCCAGGATACATGAAAGGAGCATACGGGAACAATCCTAACATGGGACCTTATCCTCAAAGGTATAGCTTCTTAGTAAAATGAATACGTTTTATAAAGTCATCATAATAATATTATGCATTTTTATTGGATTCACTTGACATGTATTTGCCTCTGAAACAAGAAAGAACAATTTGTCTTACTTTTTAATAAGTACCGTGTTTCTTGTGAGAAACGAGCAATATTTATACCTTGATGGTAGCTAATTACGCAGACATTAGTTATCTTAAGATTCCTTTAAGCGCTTTACTTATTGTAAAGCATGAAGAAAGCGTTGACATATGATTATTTACGACAAGTTCCACATAGAGAATATACATCAGCAGCAATTTTTTTTGCCCTCACTACAAAAATACACGAGTAATGAGAGGTTTCATCTTTCTTTTCTTAGCCGCACTTTAAGCAACCAAAACAAAGACATACATCTCTGCATGACTAAAGACATAAGGTGTGAAGATTCTCGTGTAATTAGTTTGGTGTGAACTCTACTGCGTAATCTGCCATGTCGGCACCGGCAGTGTATTTTGTAAACGGATACTATATGAACATTCTATATACTCAGCTCATATAAGCATCATGCATTAAATGGAAGGTACACACAGCAGATCTATTTTATGATGATATGGATGTACTGCGGCGCGGTGAAATACTGTTATTATAATATAATAGCATCGTTTGCTTACAATATCTCGATGAAATATTCGCGAAAGGCGAATAACTTGGAGAGAGGCGAGCATGGTGTAACAGGCCAACTGATTTATAGCCTCTTTAAGCCTTCTCAACTTCCTTTGGCTTTCCCCTCCCTTGGAAAAGCCATTGCTGTAAGTTAGTTGTTGTAAACCAGCGTGGCCATATTATTATATCATTCATTATTACACTACATTACTTTTACTTACTACATACCTTCTCAAGCTCAAGAGTACATAAGCATCGAATTTCATTTAAACTAAGCATATATACTTACTCTTTTCGCCTTTTCTCCTTATACAAGCACAAAAACTCACATTCGCCCTTTCACTGATCTTTAGCCACATGTTCTTGAGCATATGCGTAAGTAACCCTCGGAGAAAAATGGCGAAGAAAAGGAGGGAAAGTACATGCATTAAAAAGTGATATCACCTATGCTCTTTTCTGTATGCAGCTTGATGACAAAATAGCAGAATGATAAGTATCACATTGTTACCTCTACTATATTATAGCTGGTGGTTAGGGAAAAGTGAGGTGTTACTTGAAGAGGGAGGTGGAACATAGTACACACGCGTTTTACATTATTTCATACTTGTGTGTTGTGTACTAATAGTTAATATATTACGTAGCGTGTACTTGTATGCTAGGTGTTGTGCACAAGTAGAGTATACTCAGTGAGGACAAGATAAATCAAGACGAATGACTTTGACCACCTATTCGCTCTCCTTTTTTTAGTCTCTTTTCCTGTGGAGATGACGGCAGGGCCATGGGATGGAGGAGGATTTGTGTGGGGAGGATGTACAATTTTGCGTTAATATGATCTTGTCTCGTGAAAGTCTCTTCTTTCCGAGTTCTTTTCCTTGCAGCTCACTTGAACATATATAATTTTCAGGAAGCATTTCATACTAAAAATATCACAGGCTTAATGATGCAGTGGGTTCAAAGTGACGAGATTTTTAACGTGTTCCTTTAAATACAAAGGCTACGTGTATTTTATTACACTGAAAAGTTACAATGTCAGATATTAAGCAAGGGAGGTCGTCCAATGATGTGATATTGTGTACAATTATTGTTTTAAATATTGTATCCGGTAAACATTAATTGGGTAGCGTTAAAAAGAAATCTATTTTTCCTTGAAATAAGATGGATGCAAATATACTAACATGTTTTGAGCGTACTGAAAATAAGATTTTTTTACCGACATGCATTATGATTATGAATAGAAAAGTGTATTGAAAAACTGAATTATTGTGTACCTATGTCTGTGTAACACATTTTCTATAAATGAATGCACGCCAATCTTATTGCGCCTCTACACAGCTTATCTTTTCATTAGATTTCAAACGAAATAACGTCGACAGATAAAGAAAGAAAGGAAGCTCTCGACGACAGGCAATGTCTGTATACGAGACCATTATGTGTGTAACCTACCGCCGTTGCCACACCGTAAAAATTGTCATGCTTCTGAAAATCTGTTTGCTACTCTGCAACTCTTTTGGCTTCCTTTCTTCCACTCTGTTGTTACAGAACAGTTAATTCAAGCATCTATTCCTTACGTGTAAACACATGCAAAAAGTAGCAAAGACGATGAATTCATGATGATGTTGATGTGATGCGATGAATTTTTATCTACACACTTCTGTGGTTGAGTTAAGTAGTAAGCCATCATGTTGCATTTATTTCGAGTGACATTTGAAGTAAATAGGAAAGCAACTAGCGAAAAAATGCCAAGCAAAAAGGTTATCTAAATAAAACTGTATAAGACATCATGTGTAGTGCAGTATTCCACACGGCATTTTAAATTTGCTGGTTATTTTGTTGCATTATTATTGGTCCTACACAACACTCTACCACAAGTTGTAAGCATCGAAAATTCACGTTTCCATCTTCATCAACATCAGCAACAAAGTATATTATATGCCAGAGTAATCGTTTAGTAAAGTTGCATAGATGCATGAATGTGAGAACTTTGTTTGTAAAAATGCACTTTGAGCAGCGAGTATTTTTATTGCAAAGACTCACTCGAAATAAATGTATTATTAAACCATGCATTTATAAGTATTTACGGTATCACTGGTTATTGGCACACATCCACGAAAATGCTCGTTTTTCTGAAGATGCAGTTGAAAAACTGGCGTTATGAACTCACATTGAGACATGTGCTGTTGTTGGGGGATCATCAAAGAAAAAAAACTTGTAATGCGTTATAGCTTACATTTACATTTTATTTATACACTTTTCAGCGTGATTGCAGTCGATTGCCAAATTCAATGAATCTCATTCCCACATAAAAAATATATAAAGCACAAGATTCAAACGTCATTCGTGACAAGAACTATTTTAGACGTTATTGTAGCGCGAGGCTGCTTCTCGAATCCTATCATGTAAACGATTTGTAACGACCATCTTTTATTTTTGATGTGATGAAGATAAGCTAGGGAATCGATTTTTAATACCCTTGTAGTATGTTTACTATCAGATCGTCTTACAAGATATGTGTTTTTGCATTGATGTATATAGGTTTGGACCAGGTCAAGGTGGGGGTGGAGGAGGAGGTCATGCTGGAGGTGGTGTAGGTGGATCCAACCAGGATGGTAGTTATCCGAATTCTTTAAGTACCGCGGCGATGGTAGCAGCAACAGCTACTGCAACCGCAACAGCCACTGCCAGTGTTGTAGCTCTTCAGGAGAGACAAGAGATGAGTCAGTATAATCAGGTAAATGTTACTGCTTAATAGATCGCATGTTATGTAGTCGGTTCTGTAAAAAGAGACGAGACTATAAATGATCTTTGCTCTCAGATGAACGCAATGCCAAACCAGTACGGAATGCAATATAACTCCAGTCAGCGCATGGCCATGATGAACAATAGCATGGGAATGAGCATGATGAATAGTATGAGTTCATCAAAAATGGGTCCCCAGGTATGTTGCAATTTAAAAAACTTTTATTGTATGCAACTGACAGAGTTTTGATGAACCGTGTATATTTTTAATAGCCGTCAGCAGCATATGCTCGAGGAAACCGTAGTGCGCCGTATCCTAACCCAGCAGCCCATATGAGCCATAAACGGTCACAAAGTCAATCCTCCCAGCCTGGTTATCCGGGACCTCCTGCTGGTCCCGGTCCAAACTCCATGGGTATGACACCAAATGGTCCAATGGGTGCCAGCTACAATGGAGGCACCTGTACACCGGTAAGTTTACTCCAATATTTTGGCACATACTTGTTGTAAATTTCTTGAACGCTTGATGAATATCACATTTTATGCGTTTATATTTCCAGTATGGGAACTCAGGTCAGTACCCAGGAGGTGGCCCAAGACAAGGTTACGGGGGTCCAAGTCCATATCCCAACCAAGGTAATATGGGAATGAGTTACAATGGGGGAATGCGACCTTCGGGTCCAGGTGGAATGCGTTGCCCAGTTCCTTATTCCATGCCTAACGGAACGCCTCAGTATTACAACTCCTCATCGATGAACCCTAACATGATGAATCACCCAATGGGAGGCGGCTGCAATAATCCTCACGCACCTTCCAGCTCAGGCCCAATGGGAATGAGCATGGGAAACATGAATAACATGAACAGTATGAACAGTATGAGTAGTATGAACAGCATGAGTATGATGAACAACCAAGTGCCCCTTAACTCTCATCATCCACATCCTTCCCATCCGCACTCACATTCTCATCCGCATAGTCAATCTCAGTCTCATGGCAGTAGCGGGATGCCAGGTATGGGACACCATTCTAATGGTCCAATGCCACCCGGAAACTCTGTCAGTGGCATGACCAGTAGTAATCCCAACGTTCCTACTTCGCACAATCCCTCAGCACCAATGCCCGGTTCTTTCATGCATCAACAAACAGGGCACCAATCACATCACCCCCACGGGCCTGGAGGTGGCCCTCAGCCCCATCCTTCATCTCATCATCATACCTCTCACTCTCAGCAACCGACCCCACATCAAAACCCACCTCATCCCCAATCTCACCAATCAAGTCACCAGTACCCACCGACGGGAAACAGTGGTCCAGGAGTAGTGCCGCCAACATCGTCAAATTTTGGTGATAACACCACCTCATCGTCGTCTAATACAAGTGGGATGAATAATGGAGGTAGTGGGAGTAATAGGTCAATGCATTCGTACCAACACAGTCCTATTCCAGGGAACCCAACTCCACCACTTACACCTGCTTCATCGATTCCTCCGTACATGAGTCCCAATGGGGACACCAAGCCTGTGATAAATAGTAATCCTCCGAGTAAGTTCATTTTTGTACATGGATTTGTAGTACTATGTTGCATACTTTATCGCATTTCAATGTATCTGGCTCTAGGTAATTTTCATTGCCTCGGGCATTCATTCATCCCATTCATAAGTTGCAGACTTGTTTCCTATTTTATATCATTTTTATTTTCAAACTTTACAGATGACGAATTAAGACTCACGTTCCCAGTGAGGGACGGGACAATCCTCGCCCCTTTTAGGTTAGAGCATAATCTTGCAGTAAGCAATCACGTCTTCCACCTCAAGCCAACCGTTCATCAAACTCTCATGTGGCGGTAAGTACAGTATCATATTATCATAATCATATCATGAGCATAGAACTAACCTTTAAATGGCTTCTTCGACGTTTCATATCTTCTGTTCCACTATCGCAAAGTTGATTCCACTCCAAGATTATTCTCTTTTTGAAAAGATGCTGCACCCATTTACTAACAAATGTAGAGAATGAAGATGACGCATAATATTATTGTTTTTAAGTAAACTCTGTCTATTCACCTGCTCATTCATACAATTTTAAGTGGTGCATCGTAAAGAACAAGAATCGTAGTATGTTTCATGATTTGATACCAATGTACTGTTCAAATGTTCAAATTCATTCAACAAAAGAAGTACAACAAATGTCGTGACATGAAGACAGATTTATGAAAATCTTGTTTAAATTTTATTTCACAAACTAAAATGGTTGTCATATTCATATATGTGAAATTATATGCAGCATAATATGTACCTATACATACCCTATTGAAGTTTTGCTTCGTTTTTGCTATAGGTCTGACCTGGAGTTACAGTTGAAATGTTTTCATCACGAAGATCGTCAAATGAACACGAATTGGCCTGCCAGTGTTCAAGTGTCCGTAAATGCAATTCCTCTTACCATTGACCGTGGTGAGAATAAAGCTTCTCATAAACCGTTGTACCTAAAAGACATCTCATCGTCTGGTCGCAATACGCTACAAATCACAGTGGCAGCCTGTTGTTGTGTAAGTCATACTATATTAGCTTGATGAGACTCTTTTCAATAAATTGAACGAAAGAATAAAAGTAATATGAGATCAAATCAAAGTAAAAGATATTGGATACAATGCTTTAATAAAAACACTCTTTTGTTCTTTTCAATAAAAGTCGCATCTCTTTGTTCTCCAACTGGTTCATCGACCGAGCGTCAGATCCGTTCTACAGGGTCTGCTTCGCAAACGACTTCTTCCAGCTGACCATTGTATCTCAAAAATTAAGAGGAACTTCAATAGTTCTGCAAGCATGGTCAATGGAATGAGCAACACGGATGGTGACGGAGTAGAACAAACAGCCATCAAGGTAAAATAACATTTTTGAATTCTCAATCTTCAATTTATATTATAGATGTTATGTAAGAATTTAAGCACGCTTGTTTGCTTGTTACATAAGTGCGTCATATTTATGTAGTTGCCTTTTGCCTCAATGTCAACAATGTCAATTGTTGATTGCTATATTCTATTGCTATTATTGTTATAAAAGTATATTCATGGAATGTAAGTTTATAGTAAGTGGCTCTTATACTTCCGTAAAGTAAATTAAGTAGGCTGAACGAAATTTTACACGTCGTTTCTGCCTGCTGCTTACTCCTCTCCGGGAGATTAACTTGGCGTGAGTTTCGGGGAACTTGGAATATTGGAATACTTAGTACAAACCTAGTGGAATCTCTAGATGATTCAAAAATGAAAGCCATGCTCTCTACATTTGCCTATCCTTTTATGCTTCTCATTTTTCGACGGAAACACTTTTCAGAGAAAGCCATGAAAAGCTTTCACTCTCATGAATACCTAGAATATATACCATGATGTTTATATGTACAAAGCGAGCAGAATATCTAGTTTTCTACGTGGAACTGAATAATATGCATTTACATGTCTTGATCGCAACCAGCACATTATTCACATAAGAATTCACGTCAGGCAGCTTTATATAAGGTCAATACGTAGGAGTTTAAATGGAAGCTCAGAGACGTTTCTCATGCTGACGGAGTGAGTGAGTATTTAGATCAGAGATCATAGAAGCAAGTAAATTGTACTCGAAGTCATCAAGTAGCAAACAAGAATATCACAAGAGTTGTAATGCGCTTTTTCCGCTCGTTCCAGATTGTAAAAATGAATCTTTCTCTTCATCCTCAGCATCGGCAATCTTTTTAGTATGGGACTTCTCTCCCTCCATTAATGTGCTTTTCGTCTTCTGAGTAAAGTACATCGAGTAATCAATGATGGTTTACGTGTATTAGAGTGTATTGTATTCATAATCCTTATAAGTTCTCTGTAAAGTTTTTAAGTAGAACTGATGATGATGGCATTACCTCCATGCCTACGTGTTCTTGGTTTTGTTTCGCCATGCGATTTTATTGTGAGAGTATAATATTGTGTGTAACTTGTCGATGAGTGTTTCACCCTAATATGTAATATAGATGCATACTTACCTATTTTGTACCTAGATAGAATATACCGGAGATTATGAAGGACTTGAAGAGGAGACACTTTTATCAAGACACAAACATATAGCATGACATCAAAAACCTTAAGCATCCTTCAGCTTAATACTGCTTTCTTTTCAGTGATAGGGCGTACTGAAGTATTGTGTTTGTGTCTGCATTTTAGGACCAACAACAATACAATTTTCGGTAACGGTAACTAACTGGTTATATGGAAAGAGTCAAGGAAGAGTTGACGGCTACGAGTAGGAAATGGGATTGACCGTGTATTTTATATGTGTGAAGAGTCTTATCGTTAGTCGTGGAAATAAAAGGCTCAAAATATGTACACTACATATTAGGACCTAACAACAGCAAGGAGGCAAAAATTAAACTATGACGGGAAGAACTAAAATAGCAGCAGTGGTCCAATATGGTATCACCAGGCAGGCGGACAAGCTGCATTGTATTTGATGACTTCGCAGTGATATGAGAATGCGGGAAAAGTGATGTTGTATAAGTACATGGAGGCACACTGGGTATATGATATCGTCATCGGAAAACCTTTTTGCAGCCCAAAATAAGTGGAGGAGTAGTGCTTGTGTTGGTACTATGATTTCTAGGTTGCTGAAACTTGAGGGATTGAATACCACTTGATATTATATACAATGCTCACATTATATGAATACATGTAGGTACATAAAAAATAAAATGTGGAAACACAAAGTTTGTGTATGTGTGCGCACATATGCATGTAAGTGGTGATAGGTGGTGGTAAAGCTTTTTGCTTGGTGAAAGTTGGCTATGCTTTTATAGAGAGAAAGTAGTCGTTGTCTGATATAGAGTTTTGGTTGGATTACTGGAAAATGTTAGATGGATGCTGCAAGGGAAATTGTAGATTGTTAGTGTGTGCTACTGTGAGAGCTAGCATCACGACTTTTGTTACTTACATAACTCACATACATACATCTTTTTTGGATGTAGCACTAGTATAATAATGTACTCTACCGTGCACACAATACATTCCACCTAGAGTGAACACTATACTATATCGCTAGACGTATAGTAGACTTATATTATGGACACAATATGCCTATATGAATGGTTCTATCGTCGAGGCATCAAGCGTTACAACAAACTACTGAAGAATAATGATGACGATGATGATTCTTCATTCCTGTATCAAGTCCAGTGATATGATATGATATGTGAACTATATTATTATGCTTTTATCCAACATTTTGAGCAGCAAGATTTTTAAGGTCCTTTCTCCGTATCTCTCTATCCATTCACCGTGCAATATGTATGCAATAGAGTTGAACCATGCACGAGTATCTATTTTAAGCAGATTTAACGTTGTTACTGGCTGGTATTGCAAAAATGGAATTTTTGCTGTAACAGATTCATATTGTGATTTCTCTCTCGCTTTGTATATACAACTAAGGCATACTATAGTATTGCATTGATGCTCACTCTACAATTTCTTCTGCCTATATAATATTCATCTGAAAGTTAATGCACATATATGAGGATGATGATTATACGTATTTAATATTGAGAATAGTATGTATCAAAACATTTTGTGTATGTGCATCTAGGACATTGGTTCCTTTTCATTTTAGCTAAACCAACTGCTGAAGTGGAAAAGTTTGCCAGCAAAAATATTACACGGTACGGGGAAAGTGAAAACGTAGCGGAACAAGTACCCTTGTACCTTATATACCAGACGAACACATATATAATTTCATGCTGACCTGGTATTCTCGTGTCGTCGAGTCAATAAATGTGTATGTAATATAACTGAGAGAGTAAAAAGCGTTGATACAAAAAGATGAGAGACTAGAATGGAATAATACAACAGTCAAATATTGTTAGAATATTCCACGACATTATATTCATAGTATGAAAATTTACGCTTTAGTAGATTTCAACGAGGAGAAAGTGACAATTTCTCAATGCAAGAATATAGTGTTGAGATATTTACTTATTGTGTACATCACACAATACATCTCTACGTAATCTGTATAAAAAAATCTAATGTTAGCTCATATGACCAAAAATAACAGTGCTAAATGATAAGCTTCTTTAGAAATCAAGTAGCAATGCTTGTAGCATGAACAGAAGCGTTCGATGCAAAAAAAAATTCAGGCAAATTTTCACTAGTATTCAAGCCCACAAGTCTAGCAGCTGTTCTACTGCTTTCCCGCTCAACTTTGTTCGACCACGTCGTTTATTGCATACGGACGTATGGGTTGCTTTCTACTACAGTTCCGTCGACTATAGCTTGTAATATGTACAAGCTTATATTACATATTAATTATATTTGGCAAGAGCTTTTTACTTTCTCCAGAAAAACTTGGCTCTGCTTTGTAAAGCATATATCTACACGATCTGAGAGTAATTTGTGTTGCCTTACAGAGATAATAATATGCTCAAATATATTTCTATTGTGAAATTTTCGTTTGTTAATAATTTCTTTCTTTTTTAAACCAATTTTGGATTTGTTTTATATCAGAGGCATACCTGTAGCTACTTTGTACACCCCAGTAATTTGGTTTTGGTCAGTCATACTGGTGATCTCAATATAGACTTTCGTAGTGTATGAGTAAAACTTTCATCCATTATTTCTTCGTATCAAACAAAGCTATAGTTCGCTTTGTTGCCTTTTGCGTTCATGTTGTGTTGACACTTCATCATATCGTCCCAAGGAGTAATATGTCGAGATATATTTTGGTTTTAGTGCAAATCGATTCAATTAAAAAGACGCCCAAAATTGTACCAATAGAAGATGAAGAAGAATATTGTCACAAATTCCTCTATATGAAATAATGTGTATGTATCTGGAGACCAGCAGTATCTTGTTGTGATACACACTCAGGCAGGCCAACATACTAATTATCATAGTATATTCCCCATTCCCCCAGTGGTTTTACTTGGGTTTGGCACAAAGTGTTAGGTAGATAACTGATAGAAACACCTTTGTATGTTCATCTCCCATTTCTTTGAAGAATTTGATGTTTAAATAAATAAAGATGTATAGATATACATCTTACTTCCTTATCTCTGTCGCTGTCCTCATTTCATTGGTTGTAATGTTGTGCTATGATTACCCGTTAAATGAGTAGCATTTCACCACACTATCTAGCAAAACGAGATATTTTGTATTATTGTGAGCAGAGTGAGAAAAACGTTCGTTCGGTGAGAGAGTGGGTGAGAGAAAGAGAGAAATGTTCACGGATGAGAAGAACTACTTACTTTTGCCAGCCCAACATCTCTCCGCAAGTTAGGTAGCTCCTCGCCTTCAATATTACCTCCTTTCTCTGTATATAAATGTAATATTCATTTATGTTTGTCGTTGTGTTGTTGTTGCGCTCTTGGTCTGTTTGGATGCACAAGGGTGTAAGTAGGTAGTTTAACTCCATCTCCAACTTACAAACACTTCTTCACTTTCTTATTTACTTTCGCCACGAGTTAATATATATGAATAAAACGAATAATAACTAGTAGATTTTTGTACAAAATAATATCTGGAGAGTTGCGTATAGGTATGCAACAACCGAAATTCCAAAAAACCGAACCATCTGGGCTCTTTCCACCATATAAACATGTAGGTACGCAAGTAAATGTAGTGAGTGAGTAAGTACTCTGGTGAAAAAGGAACGTCGCCATACGAATCGATTTCTTCCCTCTCGTTTTGCTGCCGCCACTATACCACTACTTATACAAGTGGCGGCATTGGTGGGGTGATGCTGTCTCCCTTTCTCTCTTTCCATTACTTTCTCCATCGGATTTTCATCCCATTCCCACGGACAGTTACAGTTTTTCCTGTGTCTTCTAAATGCATGTATATATATATGCGCTTGTATACTTTACTCTCGAAAAGTCACAACATATTATATAAACACAAAGATTATGCTTATGAGTATAAGATGGTTGTGGTGTGGGTATACATGTGGTATCCTGTAAGCATGTACCACATATTTAGTTGAGAGAAGCAAAGTGGGAGAATATATGCGTAAATTTTGTAACTTTACTTACTTAAATTCACAATAAGTTCCATGTGTCTCAAAAGACTCACTTCTCTTTTTTCTTTCTCCTGCTTTCTCCCTCTCTATCTTTTCCCGCTTTCGCTTTGGATAACACCATTTCCAAAAGAGAAG
>JAQIXW010002731.1:0-14691 GCA_034700685.1 Willowsia buskii | reverse complement strand
CATATCCGTCTTTATTATTCCGTTACCAATCATTACAATTTGATACTTAACTATGAGCCGAAATAGTGCAATGCTCGTAGCAGGCGTGAGATATTAGGAAAAAAAACCCATATTATTAAAGCAACTTGATGTTAACAACGCTATATATGTAAATAAACACCAATATGTAAATAAAACAACTGGAGTTCCAAAGAACCAATAAATGTTAAAAGAAAACCTATTACCACAAAAACTGGAATTAGGTGTGCACAGTTGATTGCTATCCAAATGTATATAACTGTACTTATCTGGCTAAATATTATGATACCCATGGCCATGTTACTGCTAACTTCTGATACTCCCGTGAATCTCATTCTAATGATAATGTAATTTCTTACGCACATTATACTCGGACCATTTCTTTTAAGCGCAAATAGAAAGCCATTTATCGCCAAAAAGGCCCCAAATCCGTCTAAAGACAAAACCTGTATATCTCTTAGAATGTATAGCCATTCTGTGATTGAAAACATAAACGAAATTGTCCACGACAGCCATGAACTTTCAGGATTTAGACCACATCTCTCAAACACAAGTAGCCACATATCAATTTTTGCATATCTGAATAGAATCGGAAGTGGTGGTCCAAAGATGCTCGAGAACACCACAACATACACCATGGCCCATCCGTAGTAATCATTTAGAAATGACTTGGATTTGTTCTGTGTAGTATTTGCCTGTAGAAATTGGTTGGCAGTAAATGCAAAACTTGGTCCACCAGTTCTCAATTCAAGTCGTGTAAGTAGAAACAAAAACAATGACATGACAGTTGACAGAAGTGTCATACCCGATTGAATGATCTCAGTACCAGTTAGTTGCTCCATCCTGGGGACCAGTAGCATATGCAAGAGTACTGCGATTCCGGTTAAGCTTTGGAGTAAAAAGAATATAATTATAATATAAGTGGACCACTCAAACTTAGGACAGCACAATGACGGAACATTGCCTGGAAGGAGTGTTGTTTTTATTATTGTATCAAAAATGCATTAAATGTGTCAAAGTATAATATCTAAGCTTGTTTTCAAGATTATATGGCAAACTCATGACTATTAAATATATTATTAAGTGAGAATTTTGAATACGATTGACTTGACTATGAATTTCCACATATGTTTTACTAATGTACATAAGGAGAATTGTTCCGTCTGCTGAAACATTTGATTTTTATCATAATCTCTCACTAATCATGTACATGAAATCAGCAAGTTTATTTGCATTCATCTTTCACATTTAAACATAAAGCATCAATTATTTATGCTGCTAAGTAAGCAAATATTTTATTAAAAGTTTGGCTTGATATGCGGGCGCAATAAAAAATGAAATATTGCTGACCAAATTTTTCTAATATTATTAAGGGAACATGAACAATCCATTGACAAAAACTTGTGATCATATATACACTAAAATGCACTTTATTACAAGAAAAGTTTAGCACTTAAGTGTTAAGTTAAGTGACGACAAAAATATGATACATGCTAGTTTAAAGAATCATTAAGCAAATACAACGACGTTATATCTTCATGACGAGTTTGTTTGACTTTTCGATTGAGAAAATTGCCTCTGTTATTGAAATGTTTTAGAGGTTCAAAATATCTATTCAAAATTATAAGATGTCACTTCCTTCAACAAGTCAATTATCGTATTTACAAAGTTTTGAGTAGTACCTTTGATTTTGTCAATTACATTTAACAGTATGCATGAATATTATTTATTGTACCTTATAAGTTATAACTGAAATCATGATGTAATGAGATGGCTATTTATTTTGCTAATTTCTAAAGCTCTAGCATTTCAGCTAGCACATACATACAATATGGAAGCAAATCATCAATGATGACAAAAAATAAGCGTGTTTTGTCAGGTTATATGAGTTTGTTAATGATTTTTAACATTAGATTTAAAGGTTATACATATGGTGATGACTCAATAAAATTTCAGGCACCCATCATATACAACATCAGCGTCACCAACATAAATACAAATGTTTTTCCGAATCAGGTTTAAGTTCCACTATAAAAAAATTTCTGGATATACTATTAAAAATAGAATCAAAGCAATATTAATGTTAGTGCTAAATACATATATTCGATAGCCAACCCACCGCAACATTTGATGATATCAAAATTCATAGTCATAAGAAGCATTAAAACAAGAAGTTTTTCTACACTTAACCAAACACTGGGACCACACACTGTGATGACCAAATACGTGTGATACGTATTTATAAAAAGGCAATACCAAACTATAATATGTTATTTTCACAAAATAAATTGATATTTTGTTTGCAATCCGGATAGTTCACGTTCCTCGTTTACGATCTTGTTATCTTTGCATATTTATAGCTGATTTGATTAAACATACTTATGTGTGCTTCGTGCCTTCTAGCTTGCTGTTTTTTCTGCTTATGGATACATGTTAAACCTAAAACATTCAACAGATTGTGTATGATTTAATTTTTTTAACCGTGTCACAGCTTAAAATTTCAATTTCTACAGTTATTTGTTATTCTTAATTATCCTTTCACATCATAATTATGCTCCTACTGCATTCAGCATTACTCATTGTAAAATACATTTTCAAGTAAATAAGTAAATAAATATTTATTTAAATTTTGTAATGGTGTGCGGCGCACTTAAATATTAACGTCTTAAAGCAAATTCGTATAAAATTAGAAGGAACATGAAAATATCTAATGGCAAAATGAATACACAAATTCATTTTATTACACAAAATGTAATGAACATGTTTTGAAGATTGTCATTCCAAAAGGTTTAAAGTTTAAAGTAAAAAAATTAAAAAAATATTATCCAAGCAGTTATTATTTCAATAACTCTATATTATTCGCAAGTGTTTCCAAATATAACTTTGCTGACAAGTATTCTTATATACCCATCCCTCTTATATACCAAAAAATCAATGGCAATCTATGTACCTACGACAAAATTATTTTCTTAAAATTAGCAATTTGGTAGCAACCTGTGATCACAATAAAGTTTCGGATAGTCTGGTTCTCTATTGGTACCTAGATACATCGACAATTTGCCGTTATAAAACCTGCGTTATTTTATCGGATTCTGCAATAATACCAAATCAGCCATGCCTACCAAACTGCGTATTCCCAAGTCACTGGAAATTTTTTGGAAGTATCTTGAGGGCACAGTACAGTCCCCTTCAGGGGTCGCCTCTCTCTACAGCCAAACATTCCAAGTACTCTGGTATCCACTTCCCCTCTCCTTTACTCCAGAGGGTAGACTCATCTTCAGAAAAACCAGAAAGGTTTTCTTTCTCCAAATACTCGAGCTCATCTATCTCCTCTTGTACGGAGGTGTTCTAATTCCTTGGGTTTATCACCAGCATAAAAGCAGGCCCGAATTTGGATGGATTCACATTTGTCTCTATCTTGTCATCAGTATTGTTGTAATCGGATGCTGTGTTTTGGAACGAGATTTTTTCCTTCATTCGAAAGACTTGGAATTCTCTTACAACGAATTATTCAAATTACGAATTGAATTTAATCAAAACTACGACAATATAATTCATCATGATGACATGGAAGCTTATCAGAGGAGTAGACTCAAGTACCTTCTTGCTGCACATGCCTTCTACCTCCTGATTTATTTCGCACCAGTCTACGCATTTTTCATTGCCTACTTTAAAGTCGACCCAACTTATTTCCTGTTCAAAGATATGTTTCCAGAAGTCGACAGTTCATTAGTGATCACTAAAATCATTTTGTAGCGTAACATTAGCTCTATTAAGAGTTATAATTACATACATCCTCACCGCCTCGATAGGATCCCGATTCTTTTCGTTTGTTGTCATCTTGGACAGCGTTCGGATGGACACCTACGACTTCCTATGTCAAGCCATGTTGACCCTTTCGTCGAGAAATGCCCTCACAACATTCACCGCACATAAATATTTTACTAAGCTTCGAATTTGCCACATCACATCAGCAGGATTTTTTAGACAGTTTAATTCCATGTACATGACAAATTGCCAATGTTTTATTGTTCTATTTTTCTGGTTGAGTATTGGGACACTAGGGAAGATCCCGTTTCAGATGTGGTCCTGTTTCGCGATTGCTGGAGGGGAAACAGCGTTTGGGGCTTTCGTCTATGTTGGGATGTGTTTCAAGGCCCATGACATTTCCAGAGAGTTGGTGCATTCGAGAAGGAGGGTTTGCTGGAGGCTCACTGAGTCCGAGAGAAGAATGAGGAAGAAGTTGTGGAATGCTACATCCAGTTTGAAAATGGAGTGTGCAGGTTATTTTACGATTTCGCGAAATACTGTACTCATCAGTCTTCATCTTGTGCTGAATAATTTGGCGTCGTTAATTTTGTTAAGTAAAGGGAACGATGGTGAAAACGTAAGCTTGAAGTATTAAATATAACTATTGACTATTTTGCAAATTGAAATTAATATAAAAAATTTAACCTAAAGGTTTATTAAACACAATAAGCAATTGCACCGCCCAATTCATAGAATAATTTAAACATACCAAAGGTGTCAGCTTATCGATAAAATTGCACGAGCCGAGTCTAATCTTAAGTACTGGACATGACCTCCAAAACTTTTGTTCTATTTTGTATTGAATTTTTTGACATTTTATAAAAATCACACATTGATGACGCTTTAAGGACCAGATAAGTTGTGATGATTCAATATAAGTTTTAACAATTCCTGTAAACACCAGGAGCATTAGCATTACCCGTCAACGCATAAAATTAAGACTATAAATATAACCAAGCTGTTATTATATATTATAGTCCATGTTACTCGTAAAAGAATTGTGATAACCCAAATTAGATTAGAGACCTGAGATGTAAGCAAAAAGTCTTGACAAAGATGATTGTAAATTTTGAGTAAAACTTGAATCTGTCTATAGGCTGTAATTTTCTGCATTGTTGTGAATCTCGTGGATGTATAAATATCCCAATATCTGAAAACACAAAAATAATCTTACCGAGTCAAAATACAACGAAGGCTAATCATCGACATAATAAATAATTGATTGAGCACAAAAAGATTTTTTCCATAGAGAATTTTCAAATCCATGCGTTAAATAAGAAGAGCAAAATTTTAATTATTGTAAATATCCACACATTTGAAATTCCATTGAAAACATTGGAACATTTTGGAAATATCCAATAAAAACTTAAAAGCTATCAAACCAATGTAATCCAAACACCATGATAAAGGGAAATAATTGATAAATATAGACAAGATTATATGCAAGTAGTGTGATCACTTTGTTCCAAATGTGGGCGTGATAATTTTTTATGATTGCTGTAGAAGTCAAAACCGACAAATTGTTAAATGTTGAACGACCTAAAGTTTTGCAAATGGAGGCATAATAAAATAATAAAATACAAAGTGTATTTATGTAAAATATATTTGCCTGTGTTCTGGAACGTTTCATGGTATTGAAAATTTCCATTAATAAAATGTATCAAATCAATAAGCTTTTCTTTATATTCAAAAGCATGTATACCAAATAGACAAAAGACTATGAGGGTAATATAATTTATAACTTTGTTGGATGCTGAAAATGCTGTTGTCGTTTTCTCTCTCAGACTTTCTTCTAAAATTTGAATTCCTATAATGAACGATACTAACCAATGTAGCAAAAGATTCAAATTGTAGAAATTTTTCCCCTTTGTTAGTGAATTCCCGCTTAAAAGTGTAAGTCTGCGTGTATGGCTATCCCATTTCAAAAGCTCACTTTTATTGCATTCAACAAGATGGAAATTTTTAAGGTATTCATTTTGCGCTGCCTTAAAATCTAGGCTTATTTACACGATGACGATTTATTGGTTTGAACAACTCATCCACTGTGAAATCTGCTTCTTTGTTGCATTGAGTTGTCGCCTTAGCACTCGGTTCAAACCTTGAAGTCGAAGGTCAAATGTTTCAGTTTGACCGTATAATTAACCGATTTTATCGTCTATAAACGACTTCACAAGTTATTTCCTTGTATATTGATACTAGGTTACGTTTCGGATATGCTAGTATTCTATTATATAACTAAATTATGACGTATGGTACTTGACACTAGCAACTGCGCTTATTTGCATTTGCCTCCACCATCAAAATTGTAAGGTGGTAATTATGGCAATAGAATAAAGAATAGTTAATCGATATTTCTTGGGAGGTAATATTCTATTGCTAAGTGAATTTGTGAAATGACGACAACAATAACGTTACAGATTTGCATAAAATACATCAAAATCAAGTCATAGGGTAATTAATTTTTTTCAATAATTCAGGAATTAAGAGTTAAAACATCATTTAAGCTTTAATTATCGTTTTTACATACTTTTGTAAATCCAAATAAGAAAATCAGATCTTTATAAATCAGAAAATTGCTTCTCATTGTAGCATTGAAATGAGAAGTACATAAAGTGTAATGACTAATAACTAAATTTAATAACCAAATATGAGATTAGTAGAAAGCAAGCAAAATCTAAACATAGCATTTACAATGTTCATCGTTCAGAGTTATATGCATACGTAATGTAATCATAATCACATTTTTTCGAAAGCGGCATCGATAGACATTTGTGGTACATAAAAGAACATAACTACAATCTTAAGTTTTCTTATACATGATCTAACCCAACTAAAAAACCGAACAAATTTTACTTGTACGCATTTTCCTCGACACATGTATTTATAAATACATTTTTATATACTATAAAATAAATTAAATAAAACCTTCAAAGTATCACGTTTTTTATGGTGCCGAAACCATCTATAATGTCAACCCACTAAATAGTTGATAGTCGATTCATAACAGTAGTGAATTTTCAAAGCTTAATACTCTTTTGACAACTAAATTATAGTAGATGTCTGTTCGTACAAACGGTTTCCACTACAAAGAGCTTTGGTTTGACTGGTTTCAGGTAGTCAATGTGTTTTTATAAATCTGCTGGAATTCAAAATAAGTCTATAAATATATGCAAATGTATTTTTATGGAACAATTTTAGCTGAGACGTATGTAACAGGAGAAAAATGTCCCCGGAAACATAAAGCATTAACTGTGTCAATAGTTATATGATTTAAAGCTATACTGCTATGCTGGAATACTAACACTATATATTTTGGCTGTTTAGATTTGCATTTCAAGTGAACGCATATTATATTTCAGATAAAATGAATCTTAAACTTTGGAAATCACTTTTTAAAAGGCTACTCGAATATTTCAAAGTTTCCTCCAAATCCCCCCTTGGAATAGCCTCCTTATATGGCCAAACACTCAAGTTATTGTGTCACCAAATTCCTCTCACCTTCACAAAATCCAGCTCTCTCCAATTTCATCAAAACTCAAAAATATTTCTTTATCGTATGCTTGATTTGATTTACGTAGTTCACTACGGACTAATGTCGAATCTATACGCTTTATTAAGACGAGACAAATATGAAGAAATTGGGTGGATTCATGTCACTTTATATCTCGTAGCTATTGTTAGCAGTTTGGGATGTTTCGTGCTTGACCACTCCATCCAGAAACATGCAAAAAATCTGGAAATATCTTTCAATACCTTGATTGACTTAAAGCAGCGTTTTGATATAGGTAAGCCATAGCAAATTTTATGGTAATCAGCATATCATGTTATCTTAACTGTTCATAATGAACTTTAATAATTTTCAGAATTCCGCAGTAATCAAGGTCAAACAAACCTAAATATTGAAAGCAGGAAGTACAAGAAAAGACAGCTTTATTACACGCTAATGGCTCAAGCGACTTATGCCATGTTTCCAACAGTTTTTCTTGTAGGTTTAGCTGTCGTCGTTTTCAACTTGGATCCGCCTTATTTCATAATTCGAGACATTTTTGGACCCGAAATATTTAAAATTTCTTTCTCATCATCAATTTCACGTATATTCTTCTTCATAGTAATGACATTTGTTAGGTTTATAATATTAATGGCATTTTTGCTAATTGTGGGCCCACGCTATTTCGAATTTTCTCTGCTTGTTGACTGCTGCCGGGTTGATCACTACGATTACATATTGACCGCTTTGCAATCAAAAGTTCCAAAGAGTCTTGGAAAAAATATGCATTTGATTTACAAGCAGCTTCGAATTTGTCACATTGTTTTAACCGAGTTTTTCGACGGGTTTTATTTTAAGTTTATGGCATTTTGTCAATATGCTGCTGTATTATTCTTTTGGGTGACTATTGTGTCTGCAGGAAGGGTCCCATTTTTCCTGTGGATTTGTTTGCCAATTTGTGGGGTTCAGATAGCGCTGGGAGCTTGTTTCTATATTGATATTTGTTTCAAAGCGCATCATCTTTCTAGCAAGCTGGTTATTTCGAAGAGGAAAGAGATGGAAAGCAATTTGGAAGATAAGAGGTCAAGGAAATTGTGGAAGGCGACGCGAGACTTGGGGATGGGATGTGGTCATTTCTTTCCGGTTACTAGGCACACAGTTTTGGTCAGCTTGCATTTGATACTGAACAATTTGGCGTCACTGATTTTGCTAAATGAAGATAGGAATGCGGTGCATGTTGATTTGAATTGAGAAAAACTATGTTTTTGTAGCTACCCACCCACACAAAAAAGTTATATTGATTTTAATATTAAATATGAATTTGTAAAAATTGAACCTAAGTGAATAACTGTGAAAAACTATTTTCATGACATAAAATAGAGTACAAGAAATGAAGAAATACGAATTCGCATATAACCCCATAATATCCAATGCATAATCACGAAAGTCTATCTTACACACCTTATCATCCCCAGGTTACATTTTCAATATCATTCACAAAATTAGATTGATGCTGAGGCTATTTTTAGTGTTTTAGTTCAAATTATCCCATGTATTCATGGTGCACCCCAAAAATTCCATGGTTACTCAGAACAATTCTACTGCTGTTCTATTTAGAAAACATAAATGTTTTTGTTTACATTTTATGTTTTTAAAACAAAGTGTATTTGCAATTACCATCACCTCTTGTGCTACACCAAGCATTCAAGTGAACAAGTTCATTTTCGAATAATTTTTTTTTCTGGAGAACATTTGTACCTAATTGGAATATTTGTGGAATAATTAACTAGATTTTAGAAACAAGCCCCTACTTATGATTCATCTGGAGTGTCTTCCAGCAATTTAATTAATAGCTTTAAGTTTAGTAGTTTAGAAGCTGTGAAAAATGCCATGTCCCTTTCTCTCTCACCATCTCTGCAAAACTCTTCTCAAAACTTATGGACCAGGGATTCTCAAGGAGTATGGCCAACATTGTCCAGTCTTCTCCAGGATTCTGACAACAGCTGGAGGAAAACCAACTGATCCACCTCCTGTTGGAATGAAATGTGATTAAAATTACCAAAATTAATTTTGCTAACCTACTTTATTTTGATTTTTTTAATTTGATTCTTTCCGTCCCCAGTAGCACCTCCAAAGCCATCGATGGAAACACCATGTCCATTTCTGAACTCTCTTCGAAAAATGCCGAAGACGCGAGGAAACATGAGCCCAGCATCTACAGCTGCTAATGAGCTGTCTTTGTCAGCCACCCAAGGATTTTTCGCTTATGATGACTTCTTCCAGAAGCAGATCCAGAAGAAGAAGGATGACCATTCTTATCGTGTCTTCAAAAAGGTGAACCGAGTCGCCTCCCAGTTCCCCACCGCGATGGAGTACACCTGGGGAGAAAAGCCGATTACTGTCTGGTGCTCCAACGACTATCTTGGGATATCCTGCCATCCGGAATTGAAACGAGCAGTTTGGTAGGCAGACCACAAAAGACTTTATTGTAAGATAACCTGACCTGAGATCTGTGCGAAATTAATTATATAGCATTTTTTGATTCAGTGAGGCTCTGGAGAAACACGGCTCCGGAGCCGGAGGAACTCGCAACATCTCTGGAAACACCTTATTTCACGAGGAACTGGAGTCAGAATTGGCGTCACTTCACCAAAAGCCTGCTGCCCTACTCTTCACTTCCTGCTATGTCGCCAATGACTCCACTCTCTACACCCTAGCACGCTCCATGCCCAACTGCCAGGTGTTCTCAGACGGAGGAAACCACGCCTCCATGATCCAAGGAATACGAAACAGCGGTGCTCCGAAGCACATCTTCCGGCATAATGATCCCCGCCATTTGGAGGAGCTGTTGAAACAGGTGGATATCAAGATTCCAAAAATTGTTGCGTTCGAAACAGTTCACTCCATGACTGGTGCTGTGTGTCCGTTGGAGGAGTTGTGTGAGGTGGCGCACAAGTACGGAGCGATCACTTATGTGGATGAAGTACATGCTGTGGGGCTCTATGGTGAGAATGGGGCGGGCATTGGGGAGCAGGAGGGATTGATGGAGAAAATAGATGTGATCTCTGGAACACTGGGAAAGGCGTTTGGAAACATTGGAGGGTACATTGCTGGAGGCAAGAATCTGGTCGATATGATAAGGAGCTATGCTGCAGGCTTCATTTTTACAACGTCTCTGCCTCCCACTGTTCTCGCAGGTGCTTTAGCTGCGGTGAGGATTTTGAGGTCTGATGAAGGTCGGGAACTGAGGGCTAAACACAAACGGAATGTGAAGTATCTGAGGGGAAGGCTGGTCGATGAGGGAATACCTGTGGAGATGACGCCTTCTCATATTATTCCTGTGTCGGTAAGATTTTAAAGATTTCACATTGCCCCCATGGATAATTAAAATGGATGATTAGAAGTTGTTTCTTTTATTTTTATGCAGATTGGTGATCCAAGTTTGAGCAATGAGATTTCGAACCTTCTGTTGAAGACGAAAGGTCATTATGTGCAAGCCATTAACTACCCGACAGTTCCCCGAGGTCAGGAAAAATTACGGATCGCTGTGACTCCTCATCACACTATTGAAATGATGGATTCATTCGCTTCGGATTTGTTGGAGGTCTGGAAGAAGATGGGGATCCCACTTTTGGAGGTAGACCAAGGAAAGGGGTGGAATCCCAAAGTTATACCACCGTTTGAGAAGAAGGAGGCGCATAGCTTATCGAAAGATATGTGTACAAAATGTTTCAACAGTGCGATATTTGTAAACGATCACAACAAAAGGATGAATGGGAATACCAGCCAATATTTTTGTGAAATGCTGAATTGCCCTGCTCGTCATCCACTTCCGGTTTATTCATAGAACCTCAATGTCATTTAAATTAAATAATTTGTACCTATCTCAGCCAAATCACTAATTATAATCGAAACAAATTGTAACTGTATTAATCATATGTTATTTCCGTGAAGAATTGAAAAAAATATATATATAATTTTTGTAAAGATCGCCCCTGATCCTTAACTTTATGATAAGTAATAAAAACTTTCAAATTCCAATCCAACCAATCTTTTGAATAGTTAACGAAAGTGTGAAATTTCGACTGGTTGTTAAAGTAATTTATTTATTTCTCCTGAATTAGCTACAATTAACAAATTGGTAAATTCACAAAAAACAGAACATTCATTTCCACCAGCGTGTCAAACGTGAGGAAACAAACATACAGTAGGAAAGCCACTGTCGCAATTTTCTTGTCAATTCTGTACCTATTCCAGATCAAGATCCCATACATAATTGCCAATGACAAGAGCAAAAGCCCTGTTGAATACTCCAAAGCAACGCTTGTAATCTCTGCGTAATTATTTCTTCGTCCCATATTGACCATGCTCTGAATCAACCAGGGCACTCCTAGACAAACCAAAATGTTAAATGTATTGCTCCCCACTGCATTGCTTACAGCCATCGTCCCAAATCCCTTTTGGGCGACAATTACCGAACTCACAGCTTCCGGTACACTTGTCCCAGCGGCGATAATAGAGACACCAAAAACAGTGTCAGGAATTTGGAAGGTGTGTGCTAGAAAAAAGAACATAGGTATAAAGGTCAGATAAGCCATTACATAACACAGTATTTGGAAAAAATATGATGGTCGATAAGCTACTACTTACCAACGATGGTCATCATCCAAGCAGCAATATAAGATAACAAAGCAATCCACAATGTGCTCATGATAAATGTCACCCCATACCACATCCTCCTCCCATTCTCCTCCCTGCAATCTGGAATGGTAAGCGACATCACTGCTTTTATGGGCCAAGATATCCCCCACTGAATCCATCGAAGGACTTTTGTCGTATTTGAAGTCTCTGGAGTTGTAGATTTCTTTAAAGGATTCTTCTTCTCCACTGGTCCAACGGTAAAAGCGATTCCATGAGAGATCGTCACAATTGTGGCGGTACTAGCACTATTTTCATCGGATATTCCCATCACATGACTTTTTCTGCGAGGTGGTTGCTTCACTCTGTATTTCCCCCGATGACCATGGAATGTCCATTTGGGTTCCCATCTAAGCGCCTTCTCAGTCCAGTAGTGGAGTTGGGTGTCGTAGTACATGCCTAAAATGTAGACGCCATAGAGGAGAAGGAGGAAGGTGCTTTCGTACCAAAATATTTTGCAGTCAAGTAGGATGATGAATAAGGCGAGGACAGACATGGCGTAGAAGGTCACATCTCTCATGACCGGCCACCAGTCAAGGACGACAACATCAGGACATCCGAATCCTATGAAAGCGCAGACTGCCAAATGGTTGAAGACAGCGGAGCCGACGACAGTGCCAACTCCGATGTCACCACGCATGATGAAGGTGCCCACGACACTGGTGAATAGTTCTGGGGAGGAAGTGGCAATTCCCATGATTGTTGCTCCGGCAATGTCACTTTCGATTTTAAGGTCTTTACTGAGGTGCTCCACGGAGGGGACGAAGTAGTCGCCACAAACTATGGCAAATGCGTAGAATACGTAGAGGCAAATAAGGCAATGGAAAACTATGTAGCCGCGGCGACGCTGGGAAGTTGTAAAGGGATCGGGAGGAAACTCATCGATAAAGGAGGGCGTGCAGTTGGAACCGGGAAGGTCCATGTCAACAGACTCTTGGAAGACACGCTCAAATTCTTGGTAGAGGGCTGTATCGTTTAGGGAGGTGACGTTTTGACTGGGGGAATCAGTCTCTGTAAATTCCATTGCGGTGGTGGTTGATAGAGTGGAGGTGGTTGTGGAGGGTTTTTCAGGGGGTCTGGGGATATCAAGTCTATGGGGCAATGTGAGCTTCACCAGGGAGAAAGCTAGATAGAAAAAGAATATCATGATATCCAAAAAACTTATTCCAGTTTCTAGGAATTTCCAGATCTCAGTATTTTATTGGAGTTGACCGAAGTATCGAGCAAATGAAAGAGAGGTAGTCAGTGGTCAGTACTCGTTCGAATCTACCGAAACTCTGAAAACCAGTTCAATTCAGTTCATTTCCGTTCGTGATGGGTTGCCAGTGTTACAAATATGAAGATAACTCTTATAAAATGTTATAGACTTTTTATGAAACTTTGTCGCAATTGATTTTGAATTAATTTCTCGTTTAGCATGTCTTTATGGATGTTGGCTTGCTCATATTACAACCGGAAGCAATACTAAAAGCTGTGCCTAAAATTTGTCCATGTGCTGCTGTTTAAGTAATCAGTTTACAGAAGTGTATTTTAACAAGAATGGAGACAAAAACTATGTATAATGCAAATTACACCAATTCAATTTAAATTCTTTATTTTTACTGCTACTTTATATTAGTACATAGGTACATACATTTACTGTAGTGGTTTTATTCTGCAATTAGCTCATGACGGCAATAAGTTTAAATTAATTGGATAGAACTGTTTTTATTTCTGGTCGTTTATTTACATAACAATGCTTAAAACTTGGGCTACATTGGCTACAACCTATTAATCTTTGCAGTTTATAAAGAATATCATAATTAGAACTGCACACGACGAAAAATCTTCAAAACATGGGCATTTTTAGTCTAACTTTTAAAACATTCCATTTTGTACTTAACAAAGCAATGCATATTTATGTATCATTCAACAATGCCAATGCCACGGAAAGGATACAGATTTCATAAGGATTTTAAATAGAATTTAGGCTTTATATTGAATTATACTATTGTACTGTACACTTTGTTGCATGCTTCGTTCAAGTTCATGGTATTCTTCATGATCCATGGAGTCATGGACTTTCATCCTATGTAACGACATAATAATATGATGATCAATAGTAGGTATAACGTCCTTGTCGTCAAATGATCTGTTGCACAGCGGAATTGTTCTTATGTATTTACAAAATGTATGTGGAATTCAGAGCTAACATTAATTCGTTCATACAGACAGCATTGTAATCTATTGTAAGAATTATTTACTTATAATTCTAGCTTTTGAGGTCTGAGCAAACAAGATTAAAATGCTGAACATTTATTTTAAGCAGTAAAATACAGACTGAGATTGTAAAGCGAGAAGCCATTAGATGAAGAATCGAGACTGGCCTTCTGAATGAACTGGAATCTCTGGATTAGGATCATGTAAAAACCTGTTGCTTCAATGAAGTGGATCGATAATCTGAGAGACCTAACCTGTCATATGATTTTGAGCTGGAGTATTTTTCTGCTGGCTGACGACTGGTAAGTGGAAGATTCTCCAGTAAGGAGATTGAAGACGAGAAGTAAACTGGTGCCTTTACATATCATTGCAAAATTATTTTTGAAATAAAAGTAAATTTTTAAATGGGTGATTCTGTGACAAATAAAATTCCAGTTTGGCTGGATTGTGACCCCGGTCACGATGACGCATTTGCTATT
>JAQIXW010002730.1:0-14693 GCA_034700685.1 Willowsia buskii | reverse complement strand
AGCAGGAGGGTGGCGTCGTTGGGGAGGAAATGTACTACCGCATTGTGGAGGACAAAAGCGTGTGGAATGCGAGGTCATACGGAGGATTGGTGGTGATTTGTTTGGTGGTCCAACTAGTTATGTTTTTCTACATGCAAAATCTATAAAACATTAAGTTTTACTTACCAGAAGGATAAGCTAATATGTTTAGGTAAACTAGTAAATCGGTAGTGATCAAGTACTTTTAAAGATTTGCGATTGTGAGGCGAAAGGAGTATTTAGAAATAAATTGTAATTATTTTATAATAATTCTTTGCAAAAATTGTGTGCGCTGGAACTGTATTCCATGTACTTTAAATATTTTAACTGTTTATGATAACCGGATGCATAATCGTCATCATGAGTTTCCTAATAATGGCTTGATATCTTAATATGTGTTATAGCTTGTGCACCAGAGACGTGCCATTAAAATCTAAATAATAGGCAATTAAGAACTTTTTATTAATGCCAGGCCAGACGTGTTCACTTAAATAATCGATAGCAATCTCCTCTACTGAAAATAATAGACAGAAACACAAACAATTTTTTTTCACACAAGTTTTGTCACAAGCAATTATTCACATGAACTTAAATGGGCTCAGTGTCCTTCATTAACCAAACGTAGCCGGGGTCAGACTCTGGAATGCCGATTGATTTCATGAAGTCGCCCACCTTCTGGCGACTCTCTTTGTGAAAATAGTTCACATATTGGATCTGTGATATCACCAAAATAATTCCAAATTAAACTTCATTAAAAAACAGAAGAAAGAATAGCTTAAAAAATAACCACTCACCTCAGCCGGAGAAAGCATCGAAAACTCAATCATTTTCTGCTGGAACGGCATCATCGTCACATCATCAAACGTGAGATAACCTTTCTCCCACAAATGGTACTTGACACTGGCATTCACCACCTTGACCATATTCTCGAGCCTGATTCCGAACTCGTTCTCTTGATAATACCCCGGCTCAATGCTCATGAAAGTATTCTCTTGAAGACCTGGATCATCCTGAAAAACCTTAAAGGATTTTCCCAGCGGCACCTCATGAGTATGCAGATAAGACCCAATCGCGTGACTAAACCCGTGCAAATTCTCGAGCCCCACGTTCGTCAGAACTTGTCGACTAAACCCGTCCATATAATTGCCCACTAATTTATTAGGAAAAACTGCATTCACCAGTTGGATTTGACCTTTGAGGACCTTCGTGTAGCACTCTTTTTGAAACGGAGTGGGCGTCCCAAAGTGAACAGACCTCGTGATATCAGTGACGCCATCTAAATATTGACCACCTGAGTCAAGAAGGAAAATTTCCTTGACAGAAAGGTGCCTTGACGCTGCAGCCATCTCTGTATTGTAATGAGGCAGGGCACCATTTGGACCGCTTGCAGCGACAGTGGGGAAACTTGGCCCCACAAAGTTTGGGAGTTTTGAACGGAACTCCTTAATTTTCTTCGAGGCCACCACCTCCGTCACTACTTCACCTCCATGAAGAGCTTTATCCACCCACGCAAAAAATTGACAGAGTGCTGCAGCATCTCGAATGTGACAATTTTTAATTCCTTTGATTTCCCCCGGATTCTTAGCCGCTTTCATGAGGGCGATCGGTGTCAACTTGACAATTCTTCTGGATTCTGGCACCACACTGGTTAAATAATAACTGCTGTATTTACCGAGCCAAAATTTTCCTTCTGTGTCTTCCACCAATTTTTCCAGCATTTGTCGAATAATCAGGTAATCATAAAACTTGGCGCTTTTCTCCTGTTTGGAAAGCGAGTACAGGAGTTGCATCAGACCATCAGTGGCTTTCCTGTGGTGCATGAAGACATCAAGTGAATTCCGACCGACGATCACATACGAGAAGAAAACTGGATTGTATGGAATGTCCGAACCCCTCCAGTTCAAAAGCCAGGAGATCTCGTCCAACTGAGAGACGACTAGATAGTGGGCGCCTTGTTTCTCCAGTTCTTTTCGAACATCGACCAGTTTTTCTGCAGTACTTTTTCCAGCGAATTCTAATGCCAGTTCTTTCACCGGATTTGCAGGTGCTTGAGGTCTTTCCACCCAGATGAGGTCGACAAGATTTACGTCCACTGCTATCAGTCTGTTTCCGGCTGAGGTCAACTCTTTCTGGAGCTTGGACCACTCGTCAGTCGTGATTAATCTGGGGTCTACCCCGATCACAGAGCCTTTCCCCATCTCACGATTGATCCATTCTGCTTGGGTGGGAGTTCCATGGACGCCGAGTTTCATGAGAGTCCAGTGGTCATCCATTTGGGCGGCTGCTTGATAGTGGTAACGGCTATCAGTCCACATCAGAGCTTTGGAGGCGGTCACAAGAGCGTCGCCGACAGGGCCATCGAAACCACTGATAAATGCTCGTCGTTCGTCACCGGGAGCGAGGTACTCTGAATAGTGGGCGTCACGGGAGGGGATCAGGTATGCGGAGAGGGGCTCTTTTACCACATCTTGATGGATCATTAGCCCCCGGAGCTGGGTGAGGAGACCACCTGTCTTTTTCTTGGTTAGTGGCTTCGTCCCGTGTTTTTCGGGGTGATGTGACTTCAGGGGATCGGAGGCATTTCCGGTGGAGGCGATGGAGGCGTTCTTCGGTTGGGAGTGATTGCTTCCAGAAATGTGGTGGATGTTTAACAAAAATAACTGGAAATACAGCAATTAAAAACTGATTAAAGTATAACAGAATAATTAGTGGGGTATTTTGGGAATGAAATCTCACCAGAATCAAAGTTTTCTTCATCATCATTTTAGAGATGATGACGAGAGGAAAATTACTTCAATTAAACGATTACACTTAAATACCTACTTAAATATAAAGTGAAACGCTAAAACTTGTTAATGGCAGTGGTAGCTACAAAAGGAGACTAAATTGTGAGCGTTTTGAGCGCTTGCGTTGATTGGTGAATGGAGAGCTTATATGCGTATTATTTGGTAAGGTAATTATCTGCAGGAAATGGAGTACCTAAATGAATTGTGCCACTGTGTGGTATTTTATTGTTAGGATGAAAATAATAATAAGAAATAAGATTAGGTCTATAGCTATCGATAAGAGTTGTAATAAAATTATTTGTCTTTTTGAATTGATCCTTTGTAATTAAATTAATCTTAGTCTATAAGTTTCCACTTTAGGCACTTTATCATAATCTATTTAATGTGCGTCATTAGTCATTACAAGTACTTATGTATGTTCTATGATAGGTTATAATAGATATACAAAATTACACTGTGTTTTAGGATGTAGGATTATTAATATTTACAAAACTTCATTGATAAATCACTAGTAATATAACTATAAAATCACGGAACAAATCGATAAAGAAAACTTTATTTAAAACTATTTATGGAGGAAATGTGCTTTCACTTTCCCACAAGTTCATTTTGAAGGGGAAGAACAGCAAAGTAGACGACACGCAAAAAACTTCAGATTCAGTTCGGTGAAGTTATAGCCAGGAAACCACAACCAGTAGTTAGGTCAGGACCACTCATCACTGACCAAGACACTGCTAGTAGTGCGTCTCAATCTCAATCAATAACTGCTTCAGTTTGATCGTGTGTGATGCGCTAATTAATTATTCATAAGTGATTGATTATGTAGTTTATAATGAATTATGTAAGAGTAATGCTAAATAATGACAGTGCAAGAAGTACATACAGCAATTTAGCTCATTATGTAGGAAATAAAATTAAGCTTATTGCAATTGGCTCGTAAGTTTACTGTTTGATGACCTAATCAAACTATATGTTGTAAAAATACCAGTGTTTATTATTATGAGTAAGTTTTGGTAAAAATAAACCACTATTTGAATCCACCATTTAAAAAAACTGATTTAATGATTGAAAATACGAAATCAAGTTGTTTAGAGAAAAGATACAAATGACGATTCCTACATATTGATATAGTTTTTAATACAGACAAACACAAGAAAATGGCTTAAGTAATTGGTTAAGAAAAACTACGAAGGCAAATTTTTATCATCCCACAAGTATAAACATTTATATAGTCATTATGATGATTTTTTTATTTTCTTCAATCTTGCAATTTATGAAAAAAGTAATAAACCATATTATTTGTTTACAGTCCAGGATGCATACAAGTTCAACCTAAAAAATACTTCAGTGAGAGAAGAATCAATTTGTGGCAACAGAACAAATATTACCGTAACGTTAACAAGTTGAAGATTTTAACAAATTTAGCAATTTTAACTGCTATTAAGAATTCTAAACTTGCACGAATTGTATGCTGCCAAATCAAACGACTAAATAAAAATTTCTAATTTATCTTTGGGGTAATGAAGTGGATACTGTACTAACACACAATATATGTTCCGGTTTATTAGTTATTGCTACTTTTTAATATTGGTGAAATATGGGAAAAATTCTGTCTTTCGAAATTAAATAGACTTGGCTGACGAGTTTCTACAAAAAAAAAAACCAAAATACCAAAAACTCATTCCTCAGTTCAATATGAGTACTTGTTTAGATTGATTGATAGATTGCTTCTGTAGTTGATTGGCCACAATTCACGAAATACGCAGTAAATATCTGATACCAAAAATTGGCTCAATTTTAAAAATCTATTTTAGTTTTCTTTTTCCTCAGGATACTTAAATAAATGCTGCTTTATGTGTAGCAGGCAAGCTTGCAAGTTTTACTCGACTGTTTGGCTGTCTGTCTTGTCAGTCTTTCTTGTACCATCTTTTAAACAATTTTACCCAGCTATTTTAAATAGCCAAATGTTTAGAATGACTAAGATGTTAATTTACGTTTAATATGTAGCTCTACCAGCCATTTTTAAGTAAGTCGTTCACACACTTCTAAAGAACCATCAATTTACTTGATATTTGTGTATGATTTTCTGCAAGGCAGCGATACTTAAGCGTTTCGATTTTTTCACCATTTACATATATTTGAATTCGTAAAAACCTATTTTCGTGATAAATTGGTTTTCATGTAACCACTAAAAATTTAATTGAAAGCTTAATTTAGAAATTGGCAAATATTGGAACACGTGCATACACCAACCAGGAATTGAAGTTGGTTATATAATATTCGCAACTACAGAGGCTTATTTTACTTATTGTTGTAATGATTTATTGGTTATAATATGAGCATTCGTATACCAGATATTGATAGATGGAGATTTGTATAAGATTGCACAACAAGTGCGCAGTATACTATACGATACTATAAATAAAACATAAAATTGGAAGTTTCTTATCTGCGCATTTTCAATTTCGGGTAAAAACTCATGTCAGTTATGAAACTGAACGCAGTAGAATATAAATTGTGCTTTAAAGCCATTTTTTTTACTCTATTGATTTATATTTCTTTGCTAGCCAAATTCAGATCAATTTTTAAGCAGAGTTTTTTCTGGAAATATCGTGAAAGTTAAAATACTATCATTTTCGTCGGCCAACGAGTAAATTATAGCTAATTTGAAGCATTTTATTTATAATGTCGTCTAATTCATTGTATTTGTGCTTTGATTTCAACCAAACGGTTACAGACACATGTTTCCGTTATCGTTCCTACGTATTTTGGGACAGTGCAGAGCAAAAATTTTCCAGTGTCCCACAATCTAAAAAATATAGTAACCTTTTTTGGAAATTTTCTAATTTTTGTATCGGAGGACTAGCATATCCCAGCATTTTATTTCTTCTAACAGACGCTCTTTATCATCCTCAAAACTATTCACTTCTTACCTTAATGTTTGTCGCTATCCAGTTAATATTTTCTATATTGCTAATCACCATTTTCTACATCCTCTGTAAAGAATGCTCTGCTGATATTGCTACATGTTTAAATGAACTTATCTGCTTTGAAAGAAGATTTACAATTACAAAGACAAATGATTTTGTGATAAAACCCAACAAACAGAAGCATTATTTGTTTAAAAAGATTCAAGATGGAAATCTAGATTGGACGTTTTTAGCAATGATGTTTCTCATCACAACATTGGCTGTAATTCCATTATTTTTACCATTTGTTTTGCTCTACTTAAAACTTGACTGTTTTGGGATATTTTTTACTCGTGTAATTCCAAATAAAGCAAAAAATCTGGTAGTTACGATAATTATTAACTCGATAAGGACAATACTTGCTATAACATGTGTTGTTGAGGGATGTGTGGAATTTCGAACTATTACTTTGATTGGTGTGTTTCTCTCAAGTGTTTCTATTGACTGTATCAGAAAACTAAGGAAACTGAACTTAAGCGATAAAGCAATTCAAGAATATACAGCGTTCAAGATTTTGTTTTCAATAGGGAGAGAAATCGGTTCTTTGCTCTTAACGGTTGTTCTGATTTGTCTGTTTGTTGCTTTGGTGATGTACTTTACAATGTGTATTGTGACTTTGGGTAGGATCCCGATTAAAATATATGTTTTTATTCCCATTTTTGCGGGAATTGTGGTAACAATTTTGTTTGTTGTTTTTGATCTTATGGTAACTACTAGTAATGAAAGTATAGAACTTAAGGGTCAGTGGTTGCGGAAATGTGCAGAGATGAGGAGGTGTGATCAACTAAAGTTAAAATGTTATCGTAGAATAGTGGATTCTATGCAATATATGCAATTTAAGTATGGCAATTTAGGGGAAATCAAGAAAGGAACAAGGTCCGATTACTTTTTCTCTGTGTTTTGCTACACTGCAAACTGCGTGTTGGCATTGCGTCGATCATTTTAAGGTTTTACGTATATGCTACATGATGTTAGAATATTGTACAAGTGCAACCAAAATCTTTTGTATGCATTAATTCAAATGTAAATGAAAATTTAAGTCGATATTTCAAACTGTAAAACATAATTAAGTGCTTTATTTACACATGCATTTCACATTTTGTGGTGCATTTGATTATACGATGTTGATAAAATGGCCATTACCAATAATTCTAGTTTATGGAAATAAATTGCGCAAAATGTGCTGTACGTCCATATTTTCTAAGATAAGCATATAGACGTCGTATTCATTAAAATTATCAGTGAGCAATATATTTTTAATCTATAGTTGTTATATTTAAGTGTGATGAGACTAGCTGTTAGTTCCCACATCTATCGCTATATGTATGTATATTATAGAAAATGTACAGAAAAAACTTTCGAAACCAATTACCGATTTCCACCTAGTTGATCATTTCTAGTGATATTAAACCATTTTGTGTGGGGCAATCATTATTTGATAAGTAGATTGATATTCACATACCCGTGTGATGTTTGTAGTAAGACTTAGTACAACACCTAAACACAATAAACATTTAAAAGTTTGTTTGCATTGCACTTATATTTTCTGTGACCAAGTTTTCACATATTATAAGAGTTTCTTACCTTTGAACTTATTAAAACAACTAGAAAAAAGAATTGAAAATGTGGCTGTACACTACAATATTAAGCATTTTGATTTGCCAATTCTTAAAAGCAAACCATTTGAAAGCTTGGAAATTCCAATTGGATCTAGAAATTTTGCAAAATATATTTCAAACTTTTAAGTTTAAAGACCACAAATACGAAATAGTTTTGAATAATTACAATTTTGAAACCCGTGCATTTAAAATATGCGAATTTCAATATATAGTTTTGAGAAATTATACAAATATAATAAATAATATATTTCCCTATAGATATAATAATCCGTATTACTTTATTTTAGGGAATGGTCCCTCTGTATTTAACCCATTTCGTCAATTTGCGATGCATCTCAGAACAGTATTTATCATATTTTCTAAAACACTTTCAAATGACGAACAAAACATGGATTTTGACATTTCAATCGAAGAAAAAAACTATCCAGCATTAAAGCTAAGTTTACACGCTTCTCCAAATGGCAATATTTTGCAATTCCAATACACAATACACTGCAATAAATATTGTTTGCAAAGTAATGCAAAAGGTGATACTAGATCGGAAAATTTCTTGCAAATCATTGAAAACCCAATATTAACTCATAAACGACTATTTTACAATGGCAACAAAAGAGAAATCGATACAATTTTGTTTCTAAAGTATCCTGGAGTTGGTTTCTCGGAAAACGCTCAGAAATGTCTTGAAGGTTACAAATCTCGCCATTTTCGATATTGTAGCATTCAAGTCATGTCTACTCTACTGCTATCAATACATCACAACATGACATTCAGGATTTATCAGAAGTTTTATGTAGAAAAGTGGAAGCATGTTGATAGAACTACGACAGGACAGTATATAATCAACAATGAAAACTATATTGATTACGGTTCTCGTTTTCAAAATCACTGGAGAAAAACTAGCTTCATATATTCAAGACTATCGGAAGTTCAACTGGTTTACTGCTTAAATAATTTTAATTTAAACGGAAACACATTAATTGACTTTTCCACTTGGCTAAATCCATTTCCGCTTGAAATTTGGTTACTAATTTTGACAACCCTTGTTATTAGCGTATACATTACTAAAAAGATAGCAACTTATAGAATTGTCAATGTCAACTTATTTGAAACAACAATGGCAGCTTTAACAATATATTTTCCATTTAAATTAAAACCACTAAAATATATAATCATTACCCAACTTTTTGTCATGTTTATTGGTACATTTTATGGAAACGGAATTGCGAGTGTACTTACTGTTCCGGATCCACCAAAGCTGCTAACCTCGCTGAAGGAAGCGTTTCTAGCGGGATATAAAATTTTGTGGGGAAGCTTTAAAACTCATCATCCTTGGGAACAATTTTACTATGATTTTTTAAACAAAGATATGCTGAGTATTTTAAATAACAGCTTTTACCACTATAATGGACCATTTACAGACAGAGAAACAGCATCGCTGCTACAAAAGAAATATATGAAATCAGCAGACACCACATATAACGACTTTGGCTCTGTGATGAGTCATACAATTTTTGCTGATATTGGAGAGAAAAATACGCAGTGCTACTATTTACCTGAGAAACTATCTGCGCATTATTACTATGTGGAAATATATACGGTTAATAGAGACTGGTTGATGACAACTTATTCTAGAATTGTGGAAAGTGGTCTCGTGAATATATGGGATGATTGGGTGAGCTTAGCTTTTCGTCACTACTCAAATATTAGTCTGGTTGATCGGAATCCTAAAGCGGTGGTTCCAGGTGATAAGATTGGAATTCGAGATATATTTGCAATTGTTATAATAATAGGTGTTGTGTATTGTCTCAGTTTTGTATTATTTATTTTAGAAATTATTGGATGGCGCTAATAGCTACTAACAATAGTGATATACAAATCATAGTCACAAGTTTAAATGAAATAACCAACTTTCTTGCCATAAGTATATCAACTTGCTTGAAGTACACAGAAATTTGTATGTAAGTGTGAATATTTATGTAGCCATGCGTAGTAAAAAATAAAACGTTACGTACGATAGATTAGTGTCATAGTCATAACTCATATAAATATAGGTTTTATCCGCATATTTTTCTATTCTCTTATGTCTTGAGAATTTGATTTAACGTGTGACTAGTCAAGCAGCGTAAAGCAAAATATCAAGCTCGTACTTATTTAATCATAATTTTAATAATTACTTATAGAAGCACCTCATACAACAAAATCGTGTTTTCTTTTATTACAGATATAACGGAATGTAATATTCTTTATGATTGTTAAAAACATTTCAATTTAATTCTTCAAATTAAAAAACAGTCGTTTTATGCTCTAAGCAATATAAATTTATTTTTATTTTGAGACATTCAACTGTCAAAGTAGTTGTCAAAGTGATAGTAGAAATTATTGTGTAGCTGATGCTCTAAAGGTTATCAGGTTTTTCCACTCGAGACAAAACAAAGTTCAAAATAAGCGAAGAACTTAATAACCAAAAACCATACGTTTTAATGAAAACTCACAATCAGTCAGTCCGTCTTTTACAATTTTGAAATAAACATGGATACCTGTACATTGATAATTGTTCTTTTATTTTCATTCCAAAACATTGTTGAATCAGATACATCCAAATCTCTGAGCTCACAGGGCGTCCAACTATTTCGCGAGACTATACAAACCCTTTTAAAAACTCTAGACTCTGGACCAGAAAATTTTGACATATTTTTCCTCGATATTATTATCGATCCCCCCAGATTTCAAAAGTCTCGTGTTATATTTCTACAAGAGTCTTCAATAAAAGTTGACTATAGGCACCCTACAAAATATCATCAACCCAACCATCTAGCATTAGCAAGCTACTGGGCTTCAATCAAATTTCATGATTTCTTCATACACCCCAACACACTGGTCATATTTTCTTTCACAGATATTTGGAGAAACCCATACACATTTGACGCTAACGAATTGTTTTCTGCTGAGTGGAAAAACTTTCCCGCTCTCAAAATTACTCTGATAGCCGCATCTGTAGCAACTCGCCCCAAAATTTACTATTCATTTATATGTAACCATTACTGCCCTCAGAATCTAAGCAGTGGGGAAGCAACAATTAAATTTTTGAATTCATTACGTCAACCGCTAAAATGGCATAAGCGACTATTTCACAATGGAAATCTAAGACAAGTTGGTGTGCTCGTTCACGCAGATTCCGTTGGCGACATGAAAGATATCTGTTCCCGTTCTCGTATACTTTTTGAGGATTATCGCTTTTGTACCAATAGACTTATGGCAACATTACAACTTTTACAGTTTCACAATTTCTCTCTAGACACAAATCTGTGGCAATATAGTATTGTCATGGAGAACAGAATTAAGCGTTCATTAGCGGGCCAGTATATTATCAACGATGAAGACTACAATATTCGCAGAAAACTGATCTACTGGAAGTTAGTAGGACACAGTTTTTCGCGAATTAGTAAAATCCACGTTTTGTATTGCGTCAAAAACCCAAAAAACAATGACAACCAATATATCGACTTTTCTACTTGGATGAATCCATTTAGTCTTGATATTTGGTTTCTTACAAGTTTACAATTTTGTCTACTTTTCTATATCTCTTATTGTGCAAAATTATCTGGGATTTTATTAGCTGTTAAAAAGTCTGAGGCATTCACGCTTGTGATACTGATTGATATTTTGTGGATGTTTAGTTCTCAGTTTTATGGAAACGAAATATTGAGTATTTTGGCAGTTCCCGATCCTCCAAAAGTTTATGAATCAATTTTGCAAATTTTAGAAAAAGGATATAAGATTTTGTGGCCTTCGGACTATCCACATCCGTGGAGTCAGTTGTATGATGATTTTGAAAAGTATAAAATTTTGGACAGGCTTAACTCAAGTTTTTATACAATTTCGTTTGAGTCATATTTCGAATATGCGGAGTACTTGTCTGGAAAATTTGCGACAATAGTAAACTCAGATCATACTTTTATGGATTTACTAGTTTATAAAAATTATTTACGTGAAAATCTTAAGTTTGAAAACGCCGAGTGCTACAAATTACAGGAAAGTATTAAAGAGCATTTGAGATATTTGGAATTGTATACGGTCAACAGATTTTGGATGCTGCAAACATACTCGCGAATTGTGCAGAGTGGTCTGATGGGCAAGTGGGAACATTGGGTTGAGTTAACAACACAATATGGATATAAAGTGAAATTAGAGAATGTAAATTCAAATGCAGCAGTTAAAACAGGGGACACGATTGACTTTAGAAATCTGCTTGCTGTTTTCATAACTTTGGCATGTGCCTATGTAATTGGTATTTTATGCTTTTTAATGGAGCGCTTTCTATATCGTCGTGTAAGGAGTTCTCCCAAAAATATGGAACGAAAACTAAATACTGAAGGTACGGATGATAAACAAGAACGTATAGTATAATTATAATTATAACTGCTATCATACGTTTTGCAAAGCAACTTTATCAAAAACTCTGGGGGTTTATTCCTCAAATCTTGCAAATTAAAATTTAAAACAAATATTTTTTGTTCAGTTCATCGTTCAGCTTTCGTTTTTCGAATTAAATTCATCTCATGAGTCATGACCATGTATGCGTGGTATGCCTTGGCGTTGGCATTGTCATTTCAGCAGAAGTTTTGCATGCATTGCGATGAAAATGCAACAATGCAAGTGGTGTGGACTGTGGACGGTTATCAGGACTGGAATTGGTTATCGTACATGCTCAAAATTATCTAGCAATGTCGCAATTGACAATTTGCGATCAAATTTTGAACTAACAAAAAATGTGCAATCAAACAGAACCCAAACTTAAAAAGTAAAATTTTAATAGGTCGACTTCGTGTCTCAAGTTACCCCAACAGTAAAATGTAATCGTTTAAAGGGGATTCATATATATGACCTCTCGAAATTGAGGGGAGCGGGTGGTTGAGTGGTTGCTTTGAAGCTTGTTCAAGTCGCGTTCAAGTGGTCATCATCATATCGCAGGTCATCCTTGACATGGATCTCCCATCTCCCTCAATAATATTTTTGATAAGTTGCAGCTACATTGAAGTGAGAAGATGGAGTGATTGTTTCCTCCAACATTGTATTGTAATCGATCCCACTATCTCACCCTTCGACTGACCTGACTCTAACGTGTTATGGGTGCCAAGGACAAAGACAATAATGAATGCATACATTCAGACGACCTACTTGACTCTTGACCCAAAAAACATGTCACGTCATAGAAACCTTTTGTCAACTTTGTTTTCGAATACTTCATTTTTCTCTTCAAGAATTTTCCTTCATTCGAGCCACGTCACTCACAATCAGAAAAGCAAACCAGTCAAAAAGTTAATATTATTTAAGTTCGAAAACGCCCAATTGCAATTGTTCCAGTTCCAACAAAACGGATAACATCTCCAACTACACATTAGACATGACTACCCCAGCCGGTGGCGCAGGTGCTCCACCACCGCCAACAGCAGGACCCACAGCAGGTAATCCAGTTCCTCCTCCGAAGAAGCCCGACGGGAGAGGTCGCCACCCCGCCAATGCCTTCCTGCTCTACTTCCAAGACATGCGCAGGCGCTACATGGGCAACACCTTCGCCATCGCCAGGGAATGCGGTCGTCGTTGGAAGGACCTTCCCTTGAATGAGAAGATGCGCTACAGGAACCAGGCTTCCCAAAACCTACAAGTCTGGAAGGCCAATCTTGCCCGTGGCATCCCGCATCCGCCCCCACGACGCAGATACAGGCCCTGGCCGAAGGTGAAGAGGTACACTGGTTATGTGTCGAGGAGGAAGAAGGCGGAATTGGCAAGACAAAAGGCCGCTGCAGCAGCTCTCAAGATAAAGAAGGACGCTGAAACCCAATGTGACCCTTAATAACTGATCTCAACTATTTGATTCAACGGCGACACTACAATCAACAATTCAACATTTTCTTTGTATCTCATAATTTTAAACTGTATCGAATATTCTATAAAAATGCATTGTTAAAAAATTAATACGAAAAATTAAATTGATTATAAATTGTTTTCAAACTCAAGTAAAAAGAAGTCTACCAACTAACTAGCATATTATTTTATTTTCTCGTCTTTTTCGTCATTTGCACACGCATCACCATCATTAATCATTAGCAGTCTAACTTCTCGAACATTTATTTTTTTGTAATGCTAAATCGTCATATATAAATAATATATACTTGGTTTGCTAAATGCGGATGGTAAATTGGTAAATAAAGTTTTATCCAAGGTCTCAGTCAAAGCTCCTTATGAAGGACCTGGTTTTATCTACCATCCCCCCACTGCTTACGTACCTGCTAGTTATCGTAGAAACAGGTGGGCGCTCTCAGTATTGTAAAAGCTGTTGATTTTCTCAATTTCAATAAAGCACTTTTTTATTTACTTTTTTCCTTCAGTCTGCTCTTGTGAAAGTGAGATAAAGTAAAAAAGTGAAAGTCGCCTCTTGGATTACCAAAACCGACAAGTATAAAAAATGGAGTGTGTACCATTTTGGAAGGCACGAAAATTGTGGCTAGGCGTCCTATTTATTTCGCTGGTCCTTCCACCCCTCGTCTTGTGGAGGATCTCGGAGAGTCATTGGAGGTGGAGTGAAGAAGTTGAGAAGGACGAGCCTGGAGACTTGCATGACCAGTTTGAGAATCTTGACGAACAGCTGACAACCATAAAATGTCCAGCAAAGGCAGGACAAGAGTTGAGGGATTACTGGAGATGTCTCTGGAGCACTTCAATCACTGCTGAGGGGTTGGAGCAGCACAGGAAAATTCTCTGGGATAATTATGTCGCCTCAGTTGACAGTGAGATGGAGGCAATGGATCGCTGGAGAAGGAACAAGACTTTGAGGAAGAGAAGGGTCCGAAGACAAGTGTCCAATGCAGATAATTTTGTGAGTTTGCAAACAATAATTAACAATTAATCCTTAATTATTTAACAAGCTTCTCAGCTGACTACTCTATTTTATTTTAATTTCAGACTTACCACAAAGTAACTTCAATTTTACTGGACACATTCACCGCCACTCGTCCCGCCACCTCAAAACTGTTGAAGGCCTGTCAGCAAGATATCCTGCCTGCAGTCAGTATCCAAAAGTTTCTCCTCTGCCTTCGCAAAGTATCTCTGGGGCCCCCCTTCAATAGCCTGACTCTCCTTGGTCGACCTTTCGGGGAAAGTTTCTTGCCCACCTATCAGCCCACCACGTTCCCTCCAAATCTCGGGAAAATTGAATACGACGATTTGGAGTTCCCTCTAGTCATCCACGACTCACAAGGCCACCGCTTCTCCCTCCAATACGACTTCAAACCGTTGGAAAG
>JAQIXW010002729.1:0-14694 GCA_034700685.1 Willowsia buskii | reverse complement strand
ACTCAAATACAAAATACTCAAAAGTATTTGAAATACGTATTTAAATACAATTGTATTTTGTATTTCGGAACCTCTGTACATCTGGTGGGAAGTATTAGCTTGCCATGTAGTAGTTTCTGTTGTACTATGTTATTAATTTTACCAACCGCATAAACAAACATATAGAGTACTTATAAATAGAAAATATGGCTTATGATCTTATAACCAAGTTAAAATATCATAAAGAAAAGGATGTTGGACACAAGAGCATCTAAGGGAAATGCATCTAATCTTTATAGTTGCATTTTGATTAAAGGCGTTTTTATAAGCATATTTTTCCTCAAAATCCGTATTTTAATTTCCTCTTTTTGTTGCTCAGAGTTAGCAAGAGCACACCGCACATCCTTCCATGCTTGGTGATATTAATTGCCCTGGCATATCAGACATTAGAATATGCTACGATAATGGGTTTTCTTTAATTACTTGGACTATGGGAACGTCCAAAGACGATGTCTCACACGCGGAATGTTTTTAAACGTCTACTGATTATGATGACCTTATACACAGAACCCACCTTATATTTTGTTAAAACTATCGGATATGTCCATATTATCGATAGCGCAACTACCAAAATCAATACATTAATTTCTTTAGAATAATTGATATTTCATACTGAAAAAGCAATTAACCCAAAGATCATTTTCCATTTCATGTAGCCTTATTTATAACTGCTAAAGAAGCCAATTGCTACCTAGATAACAGAGACGGGATAGAAGATATTCCATCATCGATTTTATGAGTTTCGCTCAGATCTATCGAATGGTCGATAATTCGGTTGGTGGAAATGAACACGTATTGCAAGCCAGTGGAAAGTTTTCTTTCTTACTGTTATAAATTTCAAACTTGTCTGGCTTAAGGTGTTTAAAAATACAAAATTTGGTTAAGGATTTAGCATCAGTTATTCCGAATATTCGAGTCTTCTATCAGACATTTGTAGCTTTTCTCCGTTTGTTTAATTTGACATGCAATTTTTTATTCGGCTGCATAAAAGATATTCTTGCAAATCATTGGATCTCCACATTTTCGAGCGGGATGCTTAGGCATACCATAAAGCTATAAATAATATGGTATACATGTTCTGCTACAAAAATAAACTAATGCAGTTACAATTAGTTCATCACTGTCATCTGACTCTAAAGGTGCTAACGGTACAAGAAGAATTTATTGTAATAATCAGTTTTTACAGTGCTCAAGGGATTTGTGTTTGCACAAGTGACAAGAAACAATAATTTTATTGGTCTAGTATTGTTGGGCATTGGAACCTAAATAATTCCTGGAGCTCAAAATGGAATTAATCAGGCTTTTCATTTATGTTTTTATCTTTTTTAAATGGACTGTTACGTGCACATATATCCCATTTCTAAGTCCATGCAAGGCAAGTGAATTGTTTCGAACGACTATTGAAAATCTTGTGAGCATTTTTAATTAAGGAAGGGAAAGCTTTGACATACTTTTCATCGATTTGTCTTTTGACAAGTGCGAACTCGCTTTGCAAAACTCTCGATCCATATTTCTTCTAAATTACACAAAGACGATTGACTATAAATATCCTGTAAAATATCACCAGCCAAACCATCTCGTAATAATAAATCCTTGGACCAATATTTATCATCAATATTTTGTGATGCACCCAAGCACACTGATTGTATTTCCAATAACGGGTGTGTGGAAGAACCCGGAAAAGTTTGATGCGGACCAAGAATTCCAAATTATATTCAAAAATGTTCCAGCGCTCAAACTAGTTTTAATTGAAGACAATGAAAGTGGCCGTTCCAAGATCCTTTTCACATTTATTTGTAACGGCTACTGCATTCGAAACTTGAGCAACTCAGAGATGACATTGGACTATTTTCACAGACTACGTGACCCACTGGCATTGCACAAGCAGCTATTTATTGATGGAAACCAACGATACATTGACGTGCAAGTGAGCACAAACAAATACGGGGATATGCAAGTTATATGCTCTCGTATATTTTCTTGGAACTATCGGTTTTGCAACTGGCAATTCATGACGTCAATGATATTACTGCAGTATCACAACTTTTCTCTGGACACAGATTTGTGGAAATATTTTGAAATGGAGAGTATTGAAAATTACATTACGCGACAGTACATTATCGCAGATATCATGTATTCAAACTACACTACAATGAACACATGGTTACATTCGGGATACCGGTTTTTTAAAAATGACGCAACGGTATTTTATTACTGCAAAGTGAACCCAGATGATAACGACCAGTCAGTCATTAATTTTTCCATGTGGATCAACCCATTCAGTCTTGAGATTTGGCTTCCCACAATTTCCGCATTCGGTACACTGGTATTAATATATCATCGTATCGCATCTCCCCCAAATCTATCTCCTCACCCAAGCAAGCTTTTATGCTTGTTATTCTTTGACATTTTGGTGCTGTTCATTTCCCAGTTTTATGAGAATGAGATATTGAGCGTTTTGGCAGTTCCGGAACCTCCAAAAGCTTACAAAACGCTTTCGGAAATGTTAGATATGGGATACAAAGTGATATGGAATACATATTATGGAAATCCTTGGAAGGAATTTCAGGACGACTTTCGGCGCCGGAGGATCCTTGACAGACTTAACTCAAGTTTTTACGTGAATAATTACACTGATTACCTAAATCATGCAAAGTTGTTGTCCAAGAAATTCGTCAGCCCGCAAAGTATAGTCTACACCAATGAATTACTGATTTACAGAAAGCATCTCCGCAAGAACCTTAACTACGTGAACGCTGAGTGCTACAGGTTAGAGGAAAAGATGCGTGTTTATCCGTGGTTTCTGGAAATATACACAGTCAACAGATACTGGGTGCTGCAATCATTTTCGAATTTAGAGCACAGCGGTCTGATTTTTAAGTGGCAGTATTGGTCGGAGCTGGCAGCTAAGTTTTCATACAAATTGACAACCAAAAATGTCAGTCCAAATGCAAACGTTATAACCGGGGACATGATTGACCTGAGAGATCTACTTTCTGTTTTTATTTCTTTATTATGCTCATATGTTGTTAGTTCATTTTGTATGGTATGTGAACGTGTTGTGCATCAATATGCAACAAATCAAAGTGTTTTGCATAATCTGAAACATGCTAAAGTCGTCCTCCTCCTGAGGTATATGAAGCATCGGGTCAATATCATGAGCGACCATTTGGTTTCCAAATTAAAAAACTGCATGCAATTTTGTGTAAATAAAGTAACGATTATATTAAAATAAAATAAATTATTTTATGAAAAAAATATGACCTAATCTTATAGTGAAATTATACAAAACTCAAATGTTCAATAAATTGATGGGTTTTTCTATATGCCTATTTTTAACTAGGATAATGTAGTAGCTGTCAATCATCAACATACCAACACAAAATAATAACTAATAAAAAGCTTCGGTCATGTTTTTGCTTGGTAAGCTAATGGCATTTTAAAATGAAATAAAAGCATGGGATTATTAAAATTTACAAAAAAAGCTGTTCTTTATATCATGGTCTAAACTAAAAATGAAAATAACGAGGATTGGATACTACTGAAATTTCTTTTACATCTATAAGCCTCAGCATTGTAAAACTTGTAGTACTTAGAGCCATTCAATTCAATTCCTACTTCATTTATATTTCATCAGCTTGGTTTGGACATAAATTAATATAACTTACTGTCAACATAACCAGTTGCTTTGTGCATCACACAGTTTTAAACAAAAGAATATGCCAGCAAGGATGTCCACTTTCATTAATGTATTTGTCTGTAACTAATTTGTGTAATTTAAATCTTACATCTCCAATATTTGAGCATATACATACTTTGAGATACTTCTCTTACTCGAAGACTATTTGAGATCCGGAACTCAATATAATGTCAGTTATTGGTTTGCACATTAATATTATAAAACTAAAGTTGATAGCGTTCTCTCATTGAAAGAAAGAAGAGAAAATGACTCTGGTATGAAGTTTCTGGCCCAAAACAATTATTTCATTTTAAAAAAATTCAAATTTTTGAAAAAATACCAGAGAGGGGACCCTTACGTGACCATGGAAATCCCATGTTAAATCGTATTTCAGAAATTCCGACCGGTGGGTTTCAAAATTTGATGGGCTCAAAAATCTGAGTGCAAGGCCCATTCAGAAAAAGTAAGTATTCCAAGGATCATTCCTCCTTAAGAGTATCATTTGACGATAATATGAAGGGATTCTGAGAGTAACACCCCGTGAGTGTCCCTCGTTAGTTAAACAGCAGAAGCTAAATGCGCCTTCAATTTAATGAAGAGAAAATTTTAATATTCAAGCTGATAACAAATTTCATTCCAAGAAATTAGATTCTTACAAACAATTCTATGTTAAAAATGGAATAAGTTTAACGTGGAATATTGTTGTACATTAGATGAATAAAAACTCTGGGCTTATGGAAATCGATCCTATTTATAATGCGCAATACTTAACCCTCAAACATAAATAAAAACTTGTCTTTCCATTGTCATAAAAAAACCGCAGAGTCTCAATTTATCGCTGGCTCTGTTTCCATTTGATTTAATATTTTTGGCTCGATTCGTAGTACTTGGCGAATTCAACGCACAAATAAAAGGAAGGGAAGCAATCAGTTAAAAGCATAGCACTTTGGTTGTTTGACAAATTTTCATCGAGTTTTTAACAGTCTACACGGTCATCTCAAGGGTTACGATATGAGATTATACCGAACACCAAACCGTATTCCAATGCTACTATTGAAAAGTTTACGAAGTAACACTAATTTTAAAGCGCATTGTTTCACGCATTGTTTGTTGACACTAAAGAACACTATTGCAAGGCAAAGATAAATGAACTGATTAGTTGTCGTAACATTTAAGTCTTCTTTATGACGCGTCTTTTACTAAAAATTATGGCACAAGGAAATGCGGAAAATAATAAAAATAACTTTCGCTTGTTTTTTAAACGTTACGCTGTAGATAAAAACTTCCTCCAAATTCAAAGCAAGATATTTTTTTTTTTAAATTCAAATACCAAAGGGAAAGTGATAGAGTGTTAGGATATAAACATATCCATATCAAGTAGAGTTGAAAAATAAATAGATTAGCTAAAATGAATTCATATATTTACCCAAATTCAATAAAATTTCTGTAGAAATGTTTTTGAAGCTTTAAAAATCTATATACTTCTTCTCGTGAATTTAATGGTCCGAATAACATTAATAGACATCGAGTAATTGGAATTTTTGCATGCAAAAAATTAATTAAACCGAAGATTATTATCGTCATGTTTCGAATTAGTCCTAAAGCCAATTGCATGTGGGCTTGGTAATGGAAATGGAAATGGCTCGGTAATTTCCTGATTTGAAAAATCAATACGAGTTCCACATAAAATTTTGCATTTCCACATTATTCACCTACTTCTACCTATCTAAAGCTAAAATGTTCCATTGCATTTATATTTACTTCAACTTCAAGTATTTTGTATCCTTAGATCTGCTGAATATTTCTGAATATAGCGGCAGCTCACTACAATTCTGTTCATTTTCTTCTGTGCGATAGTTTCTATCGTCCTAATTAAATCTTAAGCTCATAGGAGTCGGACGCAATTAATTTTATTGTGAATACAAGATTTAAGACCACTCAATAAATTGACCCAAAAGCTGGTATTATTTTTACTTAAATTATATCAGAGTCAAAAATGGAAGTACTCAGATTTCTCATTTCTTTTCATTTGTTTTCCGATTTCATAATCGCGTCCACTCACTCCGCATATCTCTGCCCGTGTGTGGCAAGTCAAGTATTTCGACAGACAATTGGAAATCTTGTTAGCATTTTCGATTCCGCACCATACAGCTTTGACATATTTTTCATAGACTTGCCATTTCACGAGTGCAAACTCACATTTCAAAATTCCCGTTCCATATTTCTTCAAAGTTATCCGTCGGCTATTGATTATCAGTATCCTGTGAAATATCGCCAACCCAATCACCTCATCATATTAAATCCCTGGACTGATATTTAGCAACATTATTTTGCGATATACCCGACCACGTTATTATGTTTCCGATAACAGGCATATGGGAAAACCCCGAAAAGTTTGATGCAGACTTTTTAGTGATCTTTAGAAATCTTCCAGCACTAAAACTAATATTGATAGAAGACAATGAAAACAACCGTTTGAGAATTCTCCTGACCTGACACGATTGACCTGAAAGATCTACTTTCTATTTTTATTTCTGTACTATGCGCATATTTATTCAGTGCATTTTGTATAGCATGTGAACGTGTTGTGCATCAATATGCAGCAAACCAAAGGCTTTTGCATAATTGGAAACAAGCTAAATTCCTATGTCTTCTGAGAAATATAAAGAATGAAGTCAATATCATCAAGAAACAATTGGTTTCTAGATTAAAACTCCGAAAACTGATGGCGCCACAATCAACAGTTGAACAACAAGAAATAGATTGATTTTGAGCATCGTAGTATGATTAAATTTAATCATTAAATTTTTGTAGGAAATAAGAGAAAATTATTCTGGTATAGTTTCGGAAACACTTGGAAATTAAACTTTTCATTTGCTTCTGACTCAAATGAGTTAAAAGGCGCGCAATATAAGAGATTTTAATTTAATAAATGAGAAAATTTTTATTTTCACGCTGGTAGAAAATTTCATTCCAAGAAGTTAGATTCTTACAGAAATGTTAATGTTAACAATAGAATTAAGAAAGGCTAAATGTAAAGTTTACCGTGGAATTTTGTCGTGCATATTAAGTAAAAAAGACACTTGCTATCGATCTTATTCATTATGTGCAACCCTTAAATAAAAATAAATAAAAATCTTGAATTCCATTGTCATGAAAAAACCGCTATCTCAAGTTTCCGCTGGCTTTGTGCTCCCATTGTATTTAATATTTTTGGCTCGATTCCAAGTAATTTGACAAATTTAACGCGCATATAAAAGGAAGAGAGGCAATCAGTTAAAGGCATAGTTTCATGTTTGTTTGACTTGTTTCCATTAAGTTTTTACAGTCTGCACTGTCACCTCATGCGTTACGATATGAGATTATACCGAACACCAAACCAAACTCTAATAGGTGCTAAGCTGCATATCAAAAATTCCTCCTAATTTAAAGCAAGATATCCTAAAATTTCAAGAGCAGAAGGGCATCAGCATATAAACACTATCAGCATGTGGTCAAGCTAAAAAATCAAAAGAGTAGTTAAAATTAATTCCTCAAAAATTTCTTTAGAAATGCTTTGAAAGCATAAAAAATCTATATGATTCCCGTGCATTTCATGGTCCGAATAACATTAATAGACATCAATTAATTAGATTTTTGCATGAGAAAAAAGTGATTAAACCAGAGATTATTATCGTCATGTTTCTAATTAGTCCTGAAGCCAATTACATGTGGGTTTGGTAATGGAAATGGACAACAGTTCAATTTCAATTTCAATTTCCTGTATGAAAAAATCAATACGGATTTTCACATAAAATTTGGGCATTCCACATTAACTTGGCTGCTATTACCCGTCTTAAGCTAAAATGTTCCATTGTATTTATATTCACTTAAAGGATTTTGTATTCTTGTAACTGTTGAAGATTTCTGAGTTTTTCCTGCAGCTCATTACCTTTCTGATCAACTTCGGCTCCTATCGACACCATTTTAATCTTAAGCTCAAAGGAATCCAATGCAGTCTCTTTCATTGTGAAATTGAAGCTTAAGACCATCAGTAAATTGATATAAAATCGCTGAGTATTTCGATATAAATAAAATCATAGGTTGAAATGGAATTACTCTGCTGAACTGCTGAATATTTCTGAATTTAGCGGCAGCTCACTACAATTTGTATTCGTTTTCTTCTGTGTGAAAGTTTCTATCGTCCTAAACAAATCTTAAGCTGTAAATGTAATTTCGTTATGAAATTAAGATTTAAGACCGTTCAATAAATCAACCTATAATAAAATATTTTGTCTTAAAATTATATCTGAGGTAAAAATGAAAGTACTCAGATTTTTTATTTCTTTTCACTTGTTCTTCAATTCCATGATTGTGTCCACTCACTCATCATATCTCTGCCCGTGTGTGGCAAGTGAAGCATTTCGACAGACGATTGAAAATCTTGTGAGCATTTTCGATTCTGCACCAAACAGCTTTGACATGTTTTTCATAGACTTGCCATTTCACGAGTGCAAACTCACATTTCAAAATTCCCGTTCCGTATTTCTTCAAAGTTATCCGTGGGCTATTGATTATCAGTATCCTGTGAAATATCGCCAACCCAATCATCTCATCATATCAAATCCCTGGACTGATATCACGCAACATTATTTTGCGATATACCCGAGCACGTTGATTATATTTCCGATTACGGGCGTATGGGAATATCCAGAGAATTTTGATGCAGACAGCAACTTTTTAGTAATCTTTAAAAATCTTCCAGCGCTAAAAGTTGTATTGATTGAAAACAGTGAAAACCACCGTTCGAGAATTCTCTACACTTTCATTTGTAACGGCTACTGTGTTCGGAACGCGATCAACTCGGAAGTGACCTCTGAATATTTCACTACATTACCCCAGACTCTGACATGGCATGAGCGCCTATTTCGCAATGCAAACCAAAGATACGTAGATGTCAAAGTGGGCGGGAAAAAACTAAGAAATATGGAGGTTATCTGCTCCCGTCTACTTTCCTTGGAATTTGTTGATTGCGGTGAGCAATTCATGACAACGATGATACTCATGCAGCACCACAACTTTTCTATGAATACTTATTTGTGGAAACGCACTCCAGAAAATGTGGAAATATCCATGACGCGACAGTTCTTCATCTCAAAAAATTCCTATGGAAGTTACAACACGTGGCATGCATGGCGTTTGTTGGGATATCGATTTTTTGCAAACGACGCAATAGCCTTTTACTACTGCAAATTGAACCCAAAAACTGATGACCAACCCGTCATTAAATTTTCTACTTGGATCAATCCATTCACTCTCGACATTTGGCTTTTGACAGCTTTGATGTTTGGAACACTTGAACTAATTTATCGCCGAATTGTATCACCCCCGAAATCTTCTCCGCACCCGAGCATGCTGATATGCTTGATTTTCTCTGAGATTCTTGTGCTCTTCATTTCCCAGTTTCATGGAAACGGGATACTGAGTGCTTTGGCGGTTCCGGAACCTCCAAAAGTTCACAAAAAGGTTTCAGAAATGCTGGACATGGGGTACAAAATATTGTGGAAACCGTCCTATGGCAACCCATTGGAACAGTTCAGAGACGACTTTCGACGCAGAGGTCTTCTCGACAGACTTGACTCAAGTTTTTACCTGAGTAGATTTTCCTATTATGTAAATTATGCAATATATCTTTCCGAAAAATTTGTCAGCGCACGTGCTCAAAGTTTTCCTAACGAGGGACTAATTTATAAAAAGAATCTTAGGGAGAAACTGAACCACACAAATGCCGAGTGCTACAGATTGGAGGAGTTGATGCGAGTGAGACCTTGGTTTTTGCACATGTACCTAGTCAACACGTATTGGATGCTGCAATCATTCTCGAGAGTAGAGCAAAGTGGTCTAGTTGACAAGTGGCGACATTGGCAAGGGTTAGCACAAAAACATATTTGGAAATTGAGTACCGAAAGGGTTATGTCAAATGCAAATGTTGCCACTGGGGACACTATTGGCATGCATGATTTGCTTGCAATAGTGATTTTTGCAACATGTATCTTAGTACTCGCGACATTTTCCTTTCTATGCGAACGTATAGCACATAACTCTGCCAAAAATATGTGGTCAGTTCAATGTTTGAAGCACAATGAAATTATTGACATCCTGAAATATATTATTCGAAGGCTAAAAATCGTCAAAGAAAAAGGCTTCAAGAAATCATAAACTAGAAAACTGAAGCTATAGCAATTGTATGAGTTGGCAGGAATTCAAGCACAGGAATTGGCTTGCGAACAAACAATCCTCACGAACAAATAATTTGTCAACAAGGTTGATTATCTCGCCCAACACAACGAGAAGCGACCCACTGGTGGGGGCACTAGGCCTTACGCGGCCACCCCCAACAACCAAACAACTTCACCTTTCCCAGCATCTGGAACGGGATAATTTTTAATTTTATCATAGCTAGATAATAAATAATATCTAAGTATTAATAAATAGCGTTTTGGAATTGCAAAAAACGTCATGTAACTTATGAATATCATTAGCCTTAGTACGTAACATCATAATTTTAATATCTTAGCGCGTTCACGCTTCCGTTTTTTCCACGAGCAAGTTCAATTTTCAATTTATATACTAATAATGGGATAATAAATGTGAAATAAGAATAGTTGTATGTTTAGGAAAATCAATTACACCAACGGCCAAAATTCAAATTATTTTGTAAGCAATTGCAGATGCTAATAATGTCTTATGCTTGCATAAATTTACTTAAAAGAAGCATTTTTGTTCACTAATTTGTGTAATCTAAATCCAACGTCTCCATTATATGAGCATATACTTTGAGATACTAGTCTTACTTCAAGATTACTTGAGATTCGGAACTCAGTCAGTATAATTTAAGTTATTGGTTTGCCCATTAATATTTTGCTTATATTTTGCTCAAGTAGATCCGTAAAGTACAAAAATCTCATTAAGACCCCATTGCGAAGTTTGCTTAACTGTTCACATTAATATGAGAGTTATTTACTATTACTCCTAGCGACGTAGTTTTTTGTTTAATTGAGTTTTAGACTTTGTTTTGTCATCACACATTTACCAGAAGTTCCGATGCAACATGAAGATTTACAAAATATTTGTAATTTTAAATGTGGCAATCTTAATCTTGCGGGCATCGGTTTTGGAAAAAATCCTAAGACTCAATGAAGTGAAGCATTTTCAAAACTACTGGGAATTCATAGAGCTTTTTTTGCCCTGTACACTCTACATTTCAAATCAGTGGAGATCGTGGTATGATTTTCATAGCAGCGTTTTTATATCCTGTAGTCAGAAAAGTGTGTGGCATCAAACATGTGTCACTGTAACAGGCTTCGTTAAAGTTACCGAGTACAGTTGGGGCGGGGAAGTTTTAGATAAGTTTTATCGTGAAAATATTGAAGATTTTTATTTGAAAGTTTTCGTTCCCATGCGTCACTCAGTAGTTTGCACTGTGCTCTTACCTAGTGTGAATTTCATCACCTATGACATCTATCAAAACGACATCAAATATAACAAGGAGGGCAAAATGCATCGTTCACCGGAGTAAATAATATTGCCAATGTCTCCAGTTTCGACTATTCATGATTTTAGGAATCACTTAAACTTGGCTTCTTTGCTGCGGAGAACTTCACGACTGTTTTTGCTCAGTAGTACTGAATTCTCAATTGTCACGGCATGCAAGAAATGTTTTACGTTTATGTCCATACCGGTGACAGAATTGAAAAATATCTCAAATATTAAGTCACTTGCGAGCCTGATTAAAGTTATTGACAAACCTTTTGAATTGAAGCGGGTAAAGTATAACGTCATGAAATGCCCGTACTAGAACATTCGGAATCGAAAATTAGAATATGTTAGGGACACCTCAGATATTAAAAATTGCATATGGAGCATTTTTGTATGGGCTTACAATTTTAACAGCAGTCAAACCGACGGTTATCTAAGTTACATGAATGAATTAGCATTCCTCACTACTGCTGACATAATGCCAATTCCATATGCGGCCAACTTCGTTGGATTGCGACACACGATTCTTATTCGGCGAGAGAGAGGAGCTTTGCAGAATCAAAACTTTTTGGCATTACTTCATCCCTTTGATCTCCATGGATGGATTATGTTTGTATTGACGATAATGTATCTAGGGTTTGTTCTACGTTTGACAAGATTCCGATCGGACTCGTCATTTTGGATTTTTGCAACATTGCTAGAACAGGAGGGCGACAACAAAAGCAAAATCAATTGGCGGAGTTGGTATTTGGTGGGAATATGGTTGTTGGCAGCGATTCTAATCCGAAATGTGTATACATCCGCCATGTACTCGTACATAACGGCAGACCCAGGACCTGGATATGCCCCCAGCTCATTTCATGAGATAGTCCAGGATACAAAATTAACATTTTTGGTAGAAAGTGGTGCGTTCAAAGTCTTACTGGATATACTCTTTGACATATCTAAAAGTTCAGTGACAAGTTTTGAGGTTGATACATTTTTGCCTATTGGAAACACCTCTATAGAAATTGCCAAAAGGAGCTTAGTAGGAAAATTCGACACAAATTACCATCCATCAAATCAGTTGATCGAAATGCTATGCGAAAACCATGAGCTTATTAACTCTGAGGCTTCGAAGTATTTTAGATATAAAAAAGGAAGGTGGCTGATCAAAACAGATGTTGATTGCGTGGATACCCGTTACTTTGTTCTTATCAGTGAGGAGCCATCACTATACACATATAGCAAACACTCGCGAAGCATTGATGTTTACGAATTTGTTGCAGCTTTCAAATTAGAACTATACATGCTAGATGAGTATCACATCATTGAACATGTTGGTGTAAGATTTGCATCTCATCTGCAATTCTGGTACTTTTTCCAGCAAAATGTGCATAATTCATACTTTATTGACACGTTAGGTAGTTTAGTTGAGTCAGGGATATACGCTCTCCAAGTTTTAATCGATTATCATCAAGGCATGAAAGCGACTGTGCACTCGAGATTGCTGAATAGAAGTAGTAGTGACGCAAAACTGGAATTGGGTCTAAAAGCGTTTGAACAGTGGAGCCAATTAGGTTGTTTTAAACTATACAAAAAAGCTTGTGCATTGAGTGATCTTTTCGATCTCGAAAGAAAAAAACCAGTAAAAATAACAGATTTGACCGTTGTTTGGGGACTCTATGGAATGCTGAATGTAGCATGTTTTGCTATGTATTTTATTGAAAAGTGGAAAATATTTTTTAGATAGAAGCTATAGCAGAAGAAATACATTACAAATCTTTGGACACTAAAGGTTTAAAGAAAATAGTTGAATATTTGGAGATATCACTGTACTTCTCACTAGAGTTTAAATTAAATTAAACAATTATATCATGAATAAATTTAAGTAGCACTAATAGTAAAATTCGATTGAAGTGGAAAAATGAGTTTTTTATATTTAATGGGTTATCCTTCCTAGAATAATCGTATTGAGGAAATTTCATGGCATATATAGTCCTTTAATTCTGTTGTAAATCGATATGAGTGACCAATTTAATAATAAGAACGCTAAAAGTTAATATTGCTGTAGTGCACTCGTAAAATAATCTTTAAGAAATAGTGTGGACACCTTGTTGATAATTTTATGAATATAATTAGCAAGTAGGAAGACTGAAACACTCAAAATTTTACTTGACGAGAAAGAATGTTTGTAATTCATTTTGAAATATTTTAGCCACCCTCTAATCTGTGGTATTTTTACTGTATCTCTATTATCGTAGAATGATGCTTTACATATTATTTGATATTAATAACAACCATCAATATTGTAGCATTTACCAAATTGTCTTCCTGTTAGTTTGTTTTCACTCTATTCCCTTTGGCTACGATTTTCATTTAATTATTTCGCAAAATGCTAGTTAACAATCAATATTAAACATTCATGGACTAGCATGTATAAATATCAATTTAATCTGTAGAATTTAAGGAATTTACAATAGCATGCAATTTCAAAGATTCCGTATATCCCCATCTCTGTTTCTATTTCAGAGAAGAAAGTATATGGTAATTGCATTTTTTTTACAAAATATGCTAAAAAAAATACAACGCTATTCGTCACGCCCTGTTAGCATATGTCCAAAAAATGCTATAATTTTAATTGAGGTAACATGCCATGGGCGTAATTTGTAATTGAATATCATTTTAATTTCGCGATCACATGCAAACTATTCCAATTTTACTCTTCTTCTTATTTGTTAGTCCAGTTCAAATTCATGTTCAAATAAGCACACAAATTGTTTTATTGACTAACGAAAACACATAAAAGGTCAACCTGTAGGCATAAAAATGGGTGCATGGATAGAATGTAAACTAGATGATCTTGCAACGCAAATTGAGAAGCAAACTTTGTGCATGAAAAATATCCTATTTCATTTTATTGGCTTTCACTATTGAAGCTAGTACATACTATGAAAGGAAAAGAAAAATATCGTCTACAGTCTTTGTCTACTGAGGATGGAATAAAGCAGACCAAGCCACAAACCAAACTTTCTCCATGCTAAAAAGTATCAATAAAGAGCGCAAGATGGTGCAGCAGTCTTTAGTCTAGTATTCAGGAAAGTAGTTGCCAACTTTCACTAGCGACAAAGCTTTAAAATGACCAGCTACAAAATATTATTTTTCAAAATGCCTTTCTCTCCTTACATCCCATAACAAAAGGGATCATCATGCTTTTTTAGTTTTTTATAAGCACATAATTATATCAACATGGTAAGGTAAAGATTTCTAATGCAATTTTTATTAAAAATTACGCTAGCTTTATACTGTAATGTAGAGTATTTTCATAGTAGTAGTAGGGAGGATTTTTTCTAAATTTATCTACTATTTTTCAAGGAATAGCTTGTGGTCATAATATTATTCAAAGATACCTAAGTGCCCCCACTTGTATCATTAGCACCAATATTTTAGGTCTAAGATTTCATGTCCCTTTAATTTCC
>JAQIXW010002728.1:0-14694 GCA_034700685.1 Willowsia buskii | reverse complement strand
AAAGATCTGCTCAAATCACCCCAAGTGGGATTTTAGTAAGTTTCTTGTCTAAGTCCTAAGTTTTTTGTAGCTGCAACGTAAAGTAGACTACCTAGCTAGGCAATTTAATTAAAAAACTATTTTTTGGTGAAGCTAATAGAGAAATTGTGGAAAGTGTAAATTTTGTTAGTGTTTTCTTGAATAAAAATATACAAAAAACCAACATTGCCATTTACGCTGCATTTCTCATCTTCACATTTTTAAAAGTCCGATTTCGGAAACTTCGACAGAATTTTGGGGCAACTTTTTTGTGCATAATTGTTCCTCTATTCAAGAAGTACACGGCCCGAAAAAACCAGCCCCACAACGCAATACGTTCTGGGAGAAAATTAACTCTAAAAAAGTGTCATCCTCATCCTCATATAAGTGCCATACTACACTATATGGGAAAGTGCCTACTTGTTCTCATCTCATCTTACTCATCACTCTCGTGCTCATCTGTGTGGATTTCATAGTTTCTCTAGTACTCTTGTGCATTTATCTTGATTTGCCCCTAAAAGAAACTGTTTTGTTGACGTGCATTATCCTGTGATCCAAACCTTATCTTCTGTGAAAAATTCTTTGTGCGTGGTTGTGAACGGGAAAAATACCCTAAATTCATTCTAACCGTAACACTTTAACCAAATAGGAGAAAATAAATCGGAAACTGCTTGCCAAAAAGAAAAACAAAAGTTGAATCTCATTGTAGAAGAAAAACGTTTCCATTCATCCAACAATGAGACAATTCGGTAACCTGCAAGCACGTCTAGTGTCTTGCACTGCACTGTGTCATGACTTCTGTGGAAGTCCGCAATGAGCCAAAACAACTCAACCAAGAGAACGGAAATAACTCCGAAATTGCTTCTCAAACAGAAGATAAGCTGAATCTCCCAATGCTACAAGAATATTTTGTGAACCAGATTTTTGGCCAGATTAGCGATTTGATCAGTGCCTTGCGTTAGCGATGAACAGTAATTTAATTAAGTTAAAAGATATTTGTTCTTCTTAAATGTATAAAATGCTCAATGCGTAGCTGCAAATATCCAGAAAGATAGAAAACTCGACTTTATTTACAAATAATAGGATAAGCTAGCTTTCATTATATACATATATTCATACTACACGTATATAATATATACTACAATTCAAAACTATGTATTCTAAGATACTAATGAAATATATATTCTGTGAGCCGAATTGACACGTTAATTTTGGAGTGTGCTTCATAAAACTTGCTAATTAATTCTAGTTAAGATAATGTATCATATAACTATTGCAATTTTTCATTAGTGCTATAAATGTAAGTGTCACTTCAACATGCTATTGAATGCATTGGTTGCTAAGCTGCAGTTTGACCACATTGCTGTCGTATCTGTACTATCACAAAAGGAAAGTTTCCTTCAACAAATCAACAAAATACTGATCAGACAAAGTATGTAATATTAATCACTAATCACTATAAGTATCTGAAATATATATGGCTATAAGCATTGTCTGTCTTTACGTCCACCATCTAGTTATAAGCACGATCTAAATAGGTATGACAAAGACCAAATTTTCCCGCATTTGGACGAGAAAACATTTTCACGAATGTCAAACTTAATCCAAAATTTTGAGAAAATTATTTTTTACAACTAAATATTTTAATGTAATATTTATAAAATTGACAGGAAGGATTTGTGTTAGTACGATATGAAAATCCATAGAATCTCAGTTTTTTAATAAAATTGGCACTTTAAATTGGCTAAAGAAAAAACAGTAACGTTTTGATTTTAATAATGAAACAGAATGATTCGTAGGAATTTAACTATAATATAGGTAATATACTACTCATAAACGGTCACCGTTTTATTATCAGGTTTTGATTGTAACATGTTGACGCATACGTAAGAATTCAAAATTAGTGAACATCAATTAATTTTTCAGAGAGTTTTAAGAAAAGTGAAATCAATAAGTTTGAATACGACAAATTTTGAGTGCCAAGATCAGGTTTGGGAACTATATACTAGAACCTGCTTCATGTTAAGTTATTTTTTGTTTGCCGGAATATCTCAAAAGCCAAATTCTGTTGTTAAGTAGCGCAGATTCTAGGTAACTCGTCTATGTTGATTGTTTAAATTTTTTGCTTAGTGCTAGTTAATTATCTAGAATTTAGTTTTTATATTAGGTCACCATTCAGACTGAATATCGACGATGTCTGACTTTATTTACAGTTATTTCCTGAATATTCTTCTTCCTCCAGGTACAACAACTTAACAAAAAACCATTTTTCAATCTCAACCTTATCCTTAAGCCATTCTCATAAACCAAAAATACAAGTAGAGAAACGAGTAATCCGGCTAAAGGAATAATTCCCAATGCTATCAGGTGACTTTGCGCAGTGTCTCGTTCAATGGACAGATTGGTAGAGTCGTTTCTTATTAGCATTGTGTGTGTCATTTGCACAATATGGAAGTCAAAATATTTCCTCCACCATTCTAGTATGACTCTCTGTGCGAAGTTCTTAATTCTCAAAATCATAGATTCGGGAATGTGACCAAACATTCTGAAGCCCCGCCAAATTTGGAAGATTATGTCTTTCCCGAAATACACCGGTTTTCCAGCTCTCGTAAAGTTTGTGTGCAACATAAGTGCCGTATTTTCATGCAGTATCGCCGCAGATTTCACACAATTCTCCAAGTGTGGAACTGCAATCTCTTCATGTTGAAATTCGCCCGTATTGAACTCATGCTGTTGTGTAACCCAGCTTGGGAACAACTGGGAATTATTTAAATAGGTCTTGACCTTTGGCGATATAGTTTTATCCTTTAACATTCCATCTAATGATCTCCGAAAATCGCTTACAAGATTGATAAAATACCAAAGCAGTGACGCTACCGGAAACGCTTCGTGGTTGTTTAGCTGTTTGTAGTCGCGACGAAGTGGGTGTGAATTTGAATAGATTCTACTGACTATCTTGGGGGGAACGTAAGTCTTAAAATTGTTTTTAACGAGGGAATCAAAGGTGTCGAAGGGCACTGGAGGCGCCACCACAGTTAACCGGGTGATGCTGCCTCCTTTGTATTCGTTTCCCAGTATGAGAAACATTAGAGGTAGTGAAAACACTGCCAGCCAAATAGACAGTTTGCGGTACTTCCCTACTTTTCCTTGGAACAAGCATGACTGTTGATCAAGTAGCATTGAAAGTACATCAAAGCCTAAATAGACTGCGTAGCAAATATATTCACGTGTGGTGGCGAGCTTGCTAGTATAATTCAAGTGGAGCAAAACTACATTAAGCATGGATGTTACTGTAATTGTCAGCAGGAGGAATAGCCAGGTGAAAAGGTCAGCCATTCCCAGAAGCTCCTCTAAGTTTTTAATCCATCCGTTTTCTTGTAGATGGCAACTCACAAACCGCAACCTTTTTACATGAAATGCCAAGCTAGTCTCGGGAAACTGAGCTCTGCTTTTGCCAGCGTGTTCATGAAATCCAGATACAGTATACTTGACAATACCCATATCAGGACAACCTTCCTTATACAAAAAAGCCCCACCATAAAATTTGTTATGAGAAAACTCAAATGAATCGAGAGTTAAATTTTGTGGAATAAGCATTGTCAAGGCATGAATATCCAAAACGTTTTGCAATTTGGAAACTTTGGACACTGTTCTTCTCCGCATTTCCTTAAGAACATTAATTTTCCTTTTGAAAACTTCCGGATTCCGCAAGTAATAATGGGGGAAAGTTGAAAGAAAATAATTTCTAAATTTTGGTAAATTCAGTGAATTTTGTTTAAAAAAATCCTCCACTTGTCTCAAGTCACTTTTGCTTTCGGGCAGGGTTTTAATTGCGACTTGCGTGTATGGTGTGCATAATTCGCAGAAGTTGCACAAAATATAATAATGTCCAGTTTCAGTATCCCACATGAGTTGGGTGGAAGCAATTTGTGGATACTCTGGAGCCCACTTGTCGCTATCCCTCCAAATTTCAATGTCCACCTTTAAGTAGGAGGACTTCCGATATATCAGCAAATTATATTTTCGAGTTGTGCTTATGATGGATTCTCTCCAAACGTTTTCATAGAAATTATTATATCGATGCAGTTCCACCGGGTCCTTTATGATCTATCCGTATGTATTATACCATGTCAATTCAAAGTTTACACGCTTTTTTGGTGCGTAGATATGTACTTTTGCTTCACAATTTAAATTTCTGGTTGTAATGATAAAAGCATTTCCCATGGTCTGATACAATGGATTTTTAAAGCTTGGACTATCGAATGCACGAATGGCCGTAGCATTATTCTGATTCACTTCATGAGGTATCAATATCCACGGTGAAATTTCGGGCATATTAAAATACCGCAACAAGATTATGGGTTCTCGTAAAAACTGCAAATTCATGTTTACTCCTTCAAAATTTATAACTCGAGTAACACAAGCTGCGTAGGCATTTAAATGTCTGGAAAATTCCTCAGATAAGTCCAATGAATCTGGTACTGTAAGTGATGCCGAAGTTAATATAAAATTGATGGTAAAACTTAGAAGATTTGGTTTCAAAAAGAAACTGTAGAAACCCATGTTTACTGTTTTAAGGTTTCAAACTTCTATATTCTTACTATAATTAATTCTGTGTAAAGACGAATTATCAGTTAAATTAGGAGCCCGTATTGATGCATTAATATGTAATTGGTTTTTAAGTACACTATTGTCATTCTTATGAAAAGTCGAACAATTTTTTATTGTTTTTGGCAACGCATATTCTTTACTTTTTTTCTGAATATTCCTAAATAAATTGAACTTTTTAAATGTTTTCAGCAATGCATATTCTCTACCCTTAGAAAAGCACAACAACGTGAACATAAAACGTACCACTACAATTTTCTGTTAAAAAATTTTATTTTAAGATTTTAAAATAGACAATGTGAAGGAATATATCTTCAGTTTAGTTGTGGTGTCTCTAGCCAATTGGCATAGAATATCTCTTTAGCGTTTTGAGTGAAGTTTACCTGTACGCTCGGGCATGTGCTTCCAGTGTTTACTAGTCTTTCAAGCTGTCTTTTCAGAAATTCTTTTCTTTAAAGTTATGTCGTGCCAATAGCGTCACATTAAATGTAGACAAATTTTACTTTTTAAATTAAAAATATTTAAAATGTCTATGCTGCAGACTTTAAGTCGAAGGAGCTTTTTCCGTTACGAATATTGTTATTTCATCAAAGCTGCTTATTCCGTACAAAACATTAGCTTCTACTTAAACATATTTTTAGTAGCTAATGGCGCAGTTTATGAGTTCGGTAATGTTGTAGAGGCAATAAGCACTTTATATTTAGCATTACAAGTGGAATATTTGGTGGTGACCAGCCAATCAGCAAACTAGCAAAAAATGAAGCACGCGAAGGTTGTTGTTCTCGACCGCTATAAATAAAACTGGTCTTAGCGTACCCCTATTCTTCTTAGCACGGCTATGAGGATATTATTTTAAAGAAAAAGTTAAAATCACGGCTTTAAATTATTGTATATCTCTGCATTCAAGTGTAGTATATGTAGGTAGTTTCTCATCATGTGTTAATTGCAACCAGACAATGAAATTGAAACATTCAACCGCAAGTATTTACGTCGGGACAGGAAATGATGCTGATAACTAAGAGACACATAAAATGAACCAATTTCACTTTAAAACTTTCGCAAATTAATAGTTACCCTTTTGTTTTCAGACCATGAACTAATCTAGCAATAATACAATGACTTAAGTAGATTTCAGACAAAGAATAACTTGAAACTCCAGTTTTTTGCAATAATTTTGAAATAGTAGAAATGTATTGGTACGGTTTGCAACGCTCAAAGAAAGTCTATATGCCCTGCTAGACGTTTGTTAGTGCATTAGCCTGAGCTACTAACACAAATCTATTTCAGGAATTCCTTTTCGTTATATAAATTGTTATTTTAGAAAAGCTGTTTATTTGTGCGCCAGGGTATACAGTATTCCATGGGTTGAGGCGAAGTGAAGCAATCTGATGTTTATAGCGATAAATTCAGGTTGACACTTAGGAGCGAGTATTGTCTTGCCTTTCATGCACGACTCAGAATTGGCTAGCGGTTCTGTTTGTATAAAATTAGCTGTTATGGAACACGTATTTTTAGAGAAGTGGAACTCGTGGCGCACTTATGAGAGCGGTATGGTCGGAGAGGCGATAAACCCCTTTATATTTAACATTACAAGTGGAATGTTTTGTGAAGACCTGCCAACCAACCAGGAAACGAACAAAAAATGGAGCACGCGACAGTTGTTTTTCTTGACTGTTATAAATAAAACTGGCGTTGGTTATTTTTGCTGAAAAATACATATTTTTCGCTCGCCGAATCTAAAACAACTGAAAAACATGTTTTCTCAAATGAATATTTTTAAAAACGAACTACTTCTTTAACCAAGTACTTGGATAAATATTTTTTAAATATTCTTTTGCATCAATATATAACTGTTTTTGAACATGCATTTTTTAATAATTTATGTTTTGGCGACTTTTATGTGAAATTTATTAGTTGTATACAAATGCAAAACATACAACAGAAGCAACACATTTTTTAACTGATAATTATTTATTCCAGCGAAGCTTTTGAATACATACTTATTTTCTCCTCATTTCAGGCTTAGCGATAAAACATTTTTAAATATATTTTAATTATCAATCGAAGTAATTGAAGAAGTCTTTTTGTCAGGATCAGTGACTGGCGGGAAAATCAAAGTTATAAATTTAATCAAGTTTAAATTATTTCGCTGGGTAGTAATGTACTATGTAACTTATTATATGATATGCAGGATAGAAATTTAAATGCATATTTTTTACGCATTCCTTCAAACTTAGTGCTTAATGAAATAATAGCTCAATAGAGTAAAAAATTCGTGATTGCCAATGCGTAAATCTTTGCTTTAAAATAACTGACATTGCAATAACTTGTAAGTTTTGCGGTAGTATTTCCCTTGTTTCGTTTCCTTACATTTTGGATTACACGCATCAGTTTTTGCAGGTTAATGTAGCTTTCTTTATCTTATTAAATTTATGCAAAGATAAATCAAATGATGCACACGTTCTACAGGAAAAATTTTGAAATCATAATATATTTTGTGGGCCGAAATTGAAATGGGTGACTGATGATGCTGGAAAAGTATGCTTGCTGATATCAGAATTTGAAATGGTACTTCTTGTAGTAACATTGGTTTCGTGAAATTCTCAGGAACAAAAGTTGTATTGCTACTTAATGTGCTTCAAACTTGTTGACACGGTATTTATGAATTTCTCTACGGAAACTCGTCACACAGATGCTCTCATATAGGCGGCAATATTAAAAAAATATCAAATAATAAATAACGATATTTCTTAAATTTCTGTAATAAACAAAGCAACTGTTTTTACCAGTGTTTCTCTGTCCACTTTGAGATGCTTAAGCTGAGGCAACTGCTGGAAGGTGGTGCACAAACCAAGAGAATTTTCTGCAGCTTGGTGAGCTTCACAACGAAACCACTTAAGGCCTGGAAAAAATGGGATACAAATAAAATTATATTTTTTTACAGATGAATAGATATTTTTTACACAATTTCTAATTTTCATTTTGCTATAAAAACTTTTGTACTTACTTTTTAAGCAAAGGAGATTTACTCTTGCTACGGTAACTGACCCCTGTCTAAATTTCCATCCTCATTAATTCTTTCGACGTGCTCCTCATCCAGTCCAGATATGCCACAGTCGTCCGCCTAAATCCACTCCAGTTCCAGGGAGACCAAATTTGGAAAAATCTCAAAAATCCCAGCAAACAACTCATTCTCGCTTTGTATTACTCTTAGTTTCTCCACATTTGGTACACTTCTAAGCAATGGAAACACATTCTTTGTGTAAAAAGGAGATCTAGACACTTCAACTGTCAATTCTGTACAACTGCTAACCACCCAATCATTTAAGGGCTCTTCAGTCTGACGACATAAAATGCACTGTGAAAGTTCCAGTTTCTTCAAGTTGGGCATACTACGGAGGAATTTCAGCGATCGGATGTAAGAGCAATTCAGTGTAAAATCCTCCACTTTCTCCGGCATCGTAACATAAGAACTATCAAATATGTCAATTGAACTAATTCCAAAACATTTTAGAGACTTTAGGGTACTAGCAGTCGCGTTCAAAATTTTCCTAATGACACTGACGTGCTCGCGAGATTTCACATTGCGCGATTCTAAAGTCTCTAATGCCGTGTTATCATCCAAAAGAAAACGAAGATCTGATTTAGGCATCTGTAATCCTTGAAAATCAAATGAAAGTTTTTTGAAACTCCAGCACTGAGAATCATACTGGCATTTTTGCTAATTTCAGGATGAACCTTCAGCTCCTGATTTGAGAAAAATATATTGAGACATCACTGAAAAATTTGAAGATGAAATATTTCCATGTAAGAACTTATTTCGAGAGATGAGAAATAGCTGAGCAGTTCCAAAACTGAAATATCAGCGAGCAGAATGTTTCCAGAAATCTGCAATCGTTTGAGATTCAAGTTGTGTGGAAATTGAGGTGGAGCCAAACTAGTGCCCGTTCCCCATTTTAGGACCTTCACATCAGATAAAATGAGATTCTACAGGTTTGAACACGATCGTATAATATCGCAACGCAAGAAATGTGAAGAATTGAATGAAACATTAGAAAGATAAAGTGACTTAATGATATTCCCGTAGAACGCCCAAAACTCTGGATGATCCGTATTGACATGCTGTAGTTTATAGTTGGTGGCAAAGGCCAATGTTGAAAATGTGCTAAGGTCACTCTGCACAAGATTCAGAAACCTGGGAATCGCATCTCTTTTATTTTAATTCAAAAACTGATCCCACATTATATCCTACAGAGAGAAACTGCAACGCAAAACTGTAATTGACGCTAAGTAAGAAAACAAAATCTGTATACATTTAGCTGTTGAGAATATGTGAGCATTGCGTGAATTTCATCTCTAAACAACACTTTACTGAAATAGAAACACCATCATAATACCAAACGAGTGAATGCACTCAACTCAACCGTACATCCGGACAAATTACAAACGTAATAATGTATGTATCTTCGCAAAAAGCCAAAAAAGATTCTCCCATCCGTAGCAGCAGTAGCACATTTTCATACTATATTTAATATTTGCAACTCCGTGAAGGCAAATATCCAGTATATGATTCAGCTAGAACATATAGTCAACAATCTTCTTATAACTATATTATGATTTTATAAGCTATAAGTTTACTTTGTTGAGAAGTAACGATGCTTCTAAATTCTTTACATGTTGAGTTCTGACGCCGGTAGATGATATAGAGTGGCACATAAGAAGATAAATGGCTAGTGTGCACCATAACTTTCACTTTCTTTACAGGTTTTTACATCTAGCAACAAATTGTGTATACATTTTCAGTTATGAGGAGAAAGTAACAATTTGAGATATAGTTTATTAGGTTTATCATTTTCCCTAGATAATTTATGTATTTGCTGCCATTTCTTACCAGAATCAATTATTTAAAAAAAATTTATCTTAGCTTTCCAGTTTTTTTTGTCGCTTCTCTTCATCCCAGATTGTCCCAGATATGAAATATCGCTTCATAACTTGATTGCGAATCGGACAAAGTCTCAGTAAATAAATGTGAACTTTTCTGCTTGATTTTTTTCCCTGGTAATCTATTTGATTTGCAATAGAAAAGCTGATGAAAGCAAGAACGTTAACACAAAAATAACAAGATGTTTTTAAAATTTCAAATAATTTCACTTTCAGGAAATAAAAAGCCTTTGCTTTGTCCATATCAAGCATATTTCGGAAAAGCAAAGCATGCTTAATGCTTTAAACGCATAATATTTCATACAAATAGTCTAAATTTCAGTTGTAAAAGAGCACAGTCTTCGGAGTTATGAAGCGACTTTTTGGAATGTGCTGCTATGCACATAAGCTTATCATCTTATCAAGCATATGGTTTCTTATCAGGTGTAAATGTGCTTGCTTCAATTTTTTGTAACAACCCGAGCTTCATTATTTATATTTTTATATGCAAAAACATAATTAGACATGTGGTTGGTATATACCATAAGTAGTTTAAGTGATTGATTTCTGTATCATCTGGCACTACAGTCATATAGCAAAAGGTGATGTATATGCCAAGCGTAGTATAATCGTGCTAAATGGGATTTCCAATAGAAATAATTATGATGGTAACAAATTCATATTCCAGTCCAGTAATTTGACACGTGTAGAGCTGTTTCAGCTTGTGTATGCTCCTGTGTGCCATTTAATACCAATCCTTATAAATATTATAAACTGTTGGAACCATAATGTTCAAGAGACGATGAAGACGAATTAATTTGAATGAGTTTCGATTTTATATGTGTAGGTATAGCTTTTCGCTCAGTTCGATTTCGTTTTGGTAGCAGACTCGCTGGCGATTGGTTGATGTTAGTAGAAGCTGCGACGTCTGCGTACCTATCTATGTATTTTTCGTTTTTCTGTTTCGTAATGAATTTTATGTGTAGATTTTTCATGCGGAGAGAGAGTCAAGTTCAAGTTCAGTCTGTCAGTAGTCAGTATCAAGTTTAGTTCGCAACTTGTCTCCGAGAAAGTCTCTCTCCGGAATAATTGTAAAAATAATTCTGAGTTAAATTTAGCAGTAATTGCAATGCACGTTGGCATTTTTATTATTGTAAAAGTCCTGAACAATTAATTTACTAATCACTAATTAACCGTTTTGTAAATAAATTGTTAGAAAATCACTGAGCTGTCCCAGCAGCAACCTGTTAATGAGAAAAAGTTGCATTCAAAAATGTAATTTTTTACATGCTCAACAGATAGAGCGTAGTTTAAAACCTAAGATTCTACTTTTTGCAAAATTTGAAGCTCAATATATTTTAAATGGGAGGGGGTCAAAGTAGAAGGGTGCCTTTCACCGTGCGAGCTGTAGCGTCCGCATTTTGCAACGTAGAAAGCTCAAAAATAGAGCAAAAGATGCACAATTAAATTCTCTAGAGTGGTTTTCAAGGATTTTGTAACATATGAATTTTGAAAGAAGTAATAAACTTTTTTCTATTTCGGCAATTTTCCGGACGAGGCGTACATGGTTGGAAAATTAGCATAAAATAGGCAAATGCTTATAACTTCTTTGAAAAGTCGTATGTTACAAAATCCCTGAAAACCACTCTAGAGAATTTAATTGCGCATATTTTGCGCTATTTTTGAGCTTTCTACGTTGCAAAATGCGGACGCTACAGCTCGCACGGTGAAAGGCACCCTTCTATTTTGACCCCCTCCCATTTAAAATATATTGAGCTTCAAAATTTTGCAAAATATAGAATCTTAGGTTTTAAACTACGCTCTATCTGTTGAGCATGTAAAAAATTACATTTTTGAATGCAACTTTTTCTCATTTACAGGTTGCTGTTGGGACAGCTCTATTCTTGTGCTTCTATTGTGTGGTTATTATGCGCATAGTAGACGTGTATGCCTGATTAGGCTGATCATATAATAGTGAAAGGCACTGAAAAGAGTAGGGATTAAAAAACTGTTTCCCCAGTCAAATTTCCGCCAGCGATAAGAACCCGGAACTCTGTGGGAAGAGCTAGCCAGCAAAAGTCCCAACATAAACATTATTCATTATTGTATGTATTATAAGCTCTATCTCATCACATATTCCGCACGTGCCAAGATGTACACAACGTTACACAAAAGGAAAGTGATTGGCATTTCGCGAAATTAGAGCTCAGAGTAACGGTAAGTATCTCCAACGTTTGTATCGCCGTTATTATTAACTACAATGAAACGCTGGTTTAACAAAGGATACAAATATAAATTACCCATGTAAGATATTTTCTTTCCAAATTTATTTTAATTAATGTATATTAATTTAACATATTAGCACATCATCATTTCTACTTGCATCCACACCGAAAGCAAAATAACAAATATATTTTCTATTAAATAATCAAACTTTATTTTCAGCCTGGCAATATGAAATCTGGCAAAACATTTCACTACAGCCAAACTACTTGAAACTACTGTTTGTCTGTACTACAATTAGATTCTTAACTTGCGTCGGAAGTGAAAGCAATCCTTGAAATGGGTTGGACTTCAATTACAGTGACCTCATTAATTTTTTTACGATTGAAGGAAAAACAGTCTAACGATCGACCATTCGTCCATCTCCAACTTACCCTAATGCCATTTTCGGAAAGCAAAAACACAAGTAGAGATATGATTAATCCAGAAGAAGGAATGATTGCCAATGGTTTCACATGACTTTGTGTGTTCCTCTCTCTTTCACTGACCATATTGGAGGAGTCGTATCTATTTCTCATTGAGTGAGTCATCTGAACAATATAAAAATCAAAATATTTCCTCCACCACTCAAGTATTCCGCTTTGTCCTAAGTTCTTAATTCTTCCAATCATAGATTTGGGAACATGACCAAACAAATGATAACCCCGCCAAATTTCGTAAATTATATCTTTTCCGAAAAACATTGGTTTTCCAGCTCTGGTGATGTTTGTGTGCACTATAAGCGCCATATTCTCCTCCAATATTGCAGCAGATTTGTCACAACTCTCCAAATGCGGAGTTAGCATCTCTTCATATTGAAATTGGCCTGTAGTGTCATCATGCTCTTGTGTCACCCAACTCGGGAACAACTTGGAGTTATTTAGATACTTCTTCACCTTAGGTGATATAAGTTTATCTTGCAAAATTTCATGTAGAGTCTGCAGGCGTGAGTTTAAGGCGAAAAAAAAACCAAAAAAGTGACACTACCGGAAACGCTTCGTGATTGTTTACCTGTTTGTAAAGACGACCAATCTTTATTTTAGCATGCATAGTATCCATGAATTCTTCCCTAAGGTGAACAGGGAGTACGTAAGTCTTGAAGTCGTTTTTGACAAGGGAATCGAAGGTATCAAATGGAACTGGAGGTGCCACTACAGTTAACCGTGTGATGCTGCTTCCTTTGTATCCGTTCCCCAGAATGGAGAACATGAGAGGGAGTGAAAACACAGCGAGACATACGGTCAGTTTCCGTAGCTTTCCAGTTCTCTCATTGAACAAACAGGACTGCTGATCAAGTAGCATGGAAAAAACATTGAAGCAAATATTGAGTGTGTAGTTAATATATTCATGTGTGGTGGTAAATTTTCGACTGCACTTGAAGTAATGCAAAAATGCCACAAAAACGGATAATCCTGTGATTGTCACCAAGAGTGACAACCACGTGTAGACATCAGCCGCTGACAAAAGCTCCAGTAGATTTTGCATCCATCCGTTTTCTTCTAGATGGCAGCTCACAAACCTCAACCTTTTCAAGCGAAAGGCTAAACTCGGTTCAGGGAATTGGATTGTGCTTTTGCGAGTGAATCTATACAAACCGGGTCGAGAAACAGGATGATACCAGACCCTATCTTTATTATGGAAACCATCCACTTGAATTGGTGTCCATTCATACCTCAACTTTGTGAATATGTTAGAAAACTTGTAGGTTGAATTTTTTGGGAAAATCATTGTCATAGCGTGCATATCTAAACTGTATTGCAGGTTGGAAACTGTTAACACCGTCGTTCTGTGGATTTTTTTAAGAACATTAATTCTCAACTTGAAAGTCTCTGGGTTCCAATATTCAGCGGAAATACTTGTAGGAATAATATTATCAAATCTGGGAGGATTCAATGATTTATGTTTTAAAAATTCCTCCAATTTTCGCAAGTCCATCCTACTTTCGGGTAGGGTATTAAGTTTAATTTGTGTGTATGGGTTGCACAAGTCGCAGAGGTCACAAATAATATAATAATGTCCTGTTTCGGTATCCCACGTAAGTTGGGTGGGAGCAATTTGAGGATAAAATGGAGCCCACTTGTCACTATCTCTCCAAAGTTCAATGTCCACAGCTGAGTAGGAGGATTCTTGATATATCAGCAAATCATATTTTTGAGTTGTACTAATAATATATTGTCGCCAATTATTTTCTTTCAAATTAAAATATCGATGTAGTTCAACAGGGTCCATTATATATCTGTCGTAATTATTCCTCCATATCAAACCATATGAGTTTACATACCTTCGTGGTGGCGTGGTGGATAGAGGTGTATTTTTGCTTCACAATTTGTGCTTTTCGCTGTAATCATAAATGCATTTTCAATTGTGTGATATAGTTGCTTTTGAGAGATTGACCTGTTGAATGCACGAATTGCTGTAACGTTACTCTGATCAACTTCACAGGGAATTAGGATGTACCAAGGAACTAACTTACCACCATAATAACAAAATAAGACTATAGGTTGCTGCAAATGCAGTAAGTTCATGTTCACTCCTTTGAAATTAAAAACTCGAGTAACACAGCCAGAGTAGGCATTTAAATGCTTGGAAAATTCTTCGGATAAGTCCAATGGGTCGGGAGTGGTAAGTAATGCAGAAGTGAAAATAATTTTGATAGTAAAAGTTATAAGATTTGGCTTCAAAACGTGATTGTAGAAACCCATATTTACTGTATTGAGCATTTTGACGTCTGTAATATCGCTGGCAAATAAACAATCGGTGCTTTATGCATTTTGTCTTAATGCAAAAAGTGACTTATGCATTTTGTCTCAATGCAAGATGTGCTGTATGCACTTTTTGGGAGCCCTGCAAAATGTGTTATATGCACATTTGGGGCGAAATGAACTT
>JAQIXW010002727.1:0-14700 GCA_034700685.1 Willowsia buskii | reverse complement strand
CAAAAAATAGGTAACAGTGGGTGATGACTCCCACCCCAGAAATTGGAGTGGCAGCGATGCCAAATATGTTCCTCTCCTACCTTCGCAGATATGGACTAACGTGTACTTGTAAGTTGATCCCTGGAACCTTGCGTAATGGCGAATAGGGTAAAGTCTACGGAGCAATGCAAGATCTGCAGTAAAGAAGCAAAAAAAATATATTAAAAATGTGTTAATTTTTTGATTCAATGTTGATAATAAATAATTTTGCCGAATCCGTAAAATATGCGTGAGAGCACCGTCGATATCTGGTTTTATTGGTGTTAAGCGCTTACCATTTGGAGAGATTACTTCAAATCGTGTTTTGCGATACTTCATTTTTATGTACAAATTTAATTGGTAACAATTTTGTGCTAAAAACAGATTATGCAGATTTTTAGTCTTCACTATCCCGGAGAATTAAAATGTCAATTATGTTACATCAGTCAGTATACTCTGTGAAACAACCGAAACAGCAACACATATGAGCACATAATAACACATCACTTTTGTAATTCAATAAAGTTATTTCATATGCTCGTGTTCCAATTGGGATAGAAAAATGTTTCAAATGTTGACATTTTACGAATTTTTTTCTAAATTTAACGCCAGTCATACTATTTTATAGCTAGACATCAGTCATCAATATCTAAGATCCATTTCACCTCTAAAATTCATTCTTGGTCTGTTCTTCAGTAAAGCTATAAAGCGTAAATATGGTGCAATATCTGGTATTATCGCTGTAAAAATTAAATCGCCGTGTGATTATGATTTTGAATCTGTAATAAAAATAATTAATTATGTATAACTCATAACATTATGCATCAAGAAAATTTAAAAAAAACATTTATCATTTCAGTTAGAGCGTTCATATCTAAACAATATAGAAATCGACGAGTGTCACTTACCTTTAGAGGTTAATGCAGCCCATTGTCGGAAAGACGAAGACTTTTATTTTATTGCCTTTCCAAGTATCAAAATATTTAAACGAGGGCCTTTTATCAAGTTGTCCACCTGACAGGTATGCAAAAAATCTGGTGATGCCAGATTAACATGTGAGCTAAGCTATTTACTGCATTCATTCAGGCCCGGACCATGTTACACATGCATTGGAAAGTTGAAAATATATTATATGATTTGGAGACGGACATAACATCCAAACATATGCAGTTTTAAAAAGTTCTAATCATAGCATCAGAAATTCGTTATAGAAGCTTATTTTTTAACACTGGAATTTTTTTGATGATAACATTGTTTTATGTAGATTTTTTAAATAAATAATATCGCCATAGAATTAAACATATCAATGAGTACTAAGCCTTGTGAAATGCATGATTTTGTTTTGAAGTATAGCATTTGTTGAACTTGTTAGGTAACTACTGGAAACGGCATTTAAAATAAAATGTTGAAAAATTATGTCCATTACCTCTCATTTTAATTATTCAAAATACAATTCCAAATTCAGCCACGCTTAACTGTCTATAATATTTGATGATTGAAAGAATTAAACATGCGATGTATTCTCTTAAAGTATTACTATGCATTTTATATACAGTTTTCCACTACTTCAATCTGTAATATTCGATTATACAGTCAAAAAGCCATTTGAAGTTTACATTTTAGAACTTAAACATGATTAAGTAATTGCGTTTTAATGATTAATGAATTACTTAAGTTGAACGTCAGTAATTTTTTTATCAAACAGAACACGATTGATTGACGCACACAGGTGAACCCTCACCAAGAGCTAGAGTTAGACTCATGAGTTGACCAAAAAAACGATATCATCTATTTATTCTCAGAAGTAAATAAATAAATCATGATTCTGGCAGCACTGCTCCAATAGCCAATATATTTTAGCATATCCGAAATTACAAGAGTTTTGAATTAAGCTTTTATCTTATGATCCTTGCTAATCATTTTTACACAAACATGCATAATTAAGAAAGATTCATGAGGCATCAATGCTTGAAAATATTTCCCTTAATAAATGCATAATGTCGGTAAAAAAATTACCAAAAAAGACATAAAACCCATAACAAGATACTTGGTAGGCAACGTGAGCCAAATCGTGAACTTCGTAACTATTCGTAACAAATAATAACTTTTTAAATGAACCTTTTTTAAATTCATGCATCAATGAATCGTCCTTATAAATGCATTGACGACTAAATGCAGGCGTGTATTCTTTTCGTGTGTTAGATCAACTGGAAAATATCAACAGTTGACATGTGACTGATAAACTGAAGGCACGCGACCAGAATGACAAACATCCTTCGTTGTTTGGCTACCGTGGCATTGAAACAATGAAAATTCATCACCAAAGAGATTATTGTGGTGTTGTTGTCTAGTTGCATTCATTGAAAATGGCAGACGCTTGAATGTGTTAGCTTTTTTATGAGCGTCCGAAATCAGGGAATTATGTAGAAGCACCAAGTGCGATGCATTCGGCAAATATTGAGCCTGTTAAGTGAAGTTATTAGAAAATTTCATAAGCCAAAATTTTATATGTAGGTATTCAGTTTAAATAGTTTTGCTTTCACATTTTAAAAAGTCACGAGAAAAACCATGCATTTCAGTTCCTGTTTTTACCATGCTGTTGCTATACAACGCTTGAAAAAAAGCAAATTCTGAACAGTCGAAGTGTGCGCATATATTGATATATTTGCTTTTCTTTGACGGGTTTATGTTATGATAGTTTTTTCTCACAGTAGTACGTAGTACCAGAAACTCTTCATCAGTTAAGTCTGATCGTTCGTTTCTAGTTAACATACAAATTGACGTGTGTGAATTTTTTAAATGTTTTTTATGTATTTTTCTTTCAATCATAAAATTAGTGCAATTTCAGAGCCATTTCTTGGTTTGATGGGCTATTGGACGTCTATCCATTATTAAGGTGGATTATGTTTCTTAGTGGCAGATTGTGATTTTACATCTAGAATACCTGTTTAGTATCGAAATGTGCCCACTAATAGTCTTTTATGTGTCTTGAAAGGTACACATATAATTGTACAAGTACAGCAGTCAGTGAATATAAACCCAAATCAGAGCCGCGTGACTGCCCTACTTGTTCACTTTATTCAATGAAAATGAGTATTCCGTTTTTTGAGTTCCGTTAAATCGCAGTAGCAGAACTTAATCTCAGATGATGTGAATTTGAAGGTTTTACATCCGGCAACATTCAGACCTTTAATGTCTTTCTTTTTAAAAGGACTGCACATACTAATGGTCCTCGGGTTACCCTTTGGAATGACCATTCCAGAATCTTTCGAACCAAGTTTGCCGTTCCTCTGTTTGTCAGTCGAATTACTTAATTTTACACAAGAATGAAAACCTTTGAATTCCTTCCAATTGACAGGTAAAACTCAGACTTCAACAGCCGTTGGCCCTGGCCGACCAAGAACACGCTCATAAGCACACGGGTAGTTTCCAATTGTCCAACCATTCATGTCAACAGGCTCTGGTCCAACGGCTAGATCAGTTAGTGTTTCAGGCTTCAGTAAACTGATCTTCGTAAACACGTTTGAAGTAGCTATTCATTTCTGGAGTTGGTGTATCAGGAGGTGGAAGTGGTATTGGTTCGACTTGCCACGCCTGAGCATGATTAATGATGATGAGATGGACAAATATCCTTTTTTAATCATTTTGGATACGGAGTCATTCAAAGAACAGAGTCTATTTCGGTTTTTCTCTACAGTATTACCAATGAGCACTCCTCATTCCGGTTAGAGTTTTCATTTGGACGAAATGAAACCATTGGAGAGTATCGCAGTCAGCGATTTTCCGGTTGAGTTTTACTTGAGTTCAACCAATGTTGAGGGACTACCAAGCTGACATTGGACTTACTGAAGGAGACCCTCTCATTTCGTCAACTGATCAAAATTTCAAGGAAAGAAACTTCAAAGACATTCCCTGTAAGTTTCAAGATTATTTCTCCGGAACGTTCTGGAAAGGTAGCATGTGTCCTTGTGGTCATCAACGCTGCACTGGAGGAAGATTTGCCAGTAGTGACTTATAGCTAAAAAACGTTTTGTTTTGTTTAAATTTTTATTATTTTAAAAGTCGCAGTGGGAATAATGATAATTGATTAATACTGTAATTATAGTTTATTTTTACTACAGAGGAACCTGAGCTGTTCGTTGCTGCTGGCGCCAATCGAAAAGCTAGTACAGTATTCGTCGGAAAAACTGAATTCCTCACAAAAAGTAAATATAGCATTGTTCAAGCTAAGCAGTCAGTACGAAGTTCCAGTATGAAATGAAGTACGTATACACACTCGTGAATCATGATAGTTGCATTGAATAAAATCCATCGTAATGCGTAACGGGAAAATTTAGTTGCTTGTTTTCATTTCATTGTTTTCCCCAGTGTCGGTTGTCTTAATATTTGAACATTAAATTGCAAAGCTAATAACTAACTTTAGTATCCAGTATCGAACAGTAACAAATAAATAAAAAGTTAAACGTCACTACATAATTTTTGTTACGGTTACCCAATTACGTGCATCACAGATCTATGATTCACGTATCAAGGGTAATAGTTTTGGTAATTGAAATCCCTAAATAATAGAATGCGTTACGTAACTACGGATAATGGAATTAAAAGCAAAGTGCTAAAATATCGCGTCCATTACCTCGCAATTTGATTATTGATAATGCAATACTAAATTCTGTAATGATGTATTTTTACTATAAATTTTTTAAAGTTCGTGTTTCATTGAGTGTCGTACATTAAAGGTGTTATTGGGGATATTTTGTGTTGAATAGCTCGAAATAATTTGCAGTTAAATCCCATGATTAAGAAGCAAAAGACACAACCAATCCTGCAGGTATTCGTTTATAATCTCTTGTTAACAAATGAGTCAAAGTATTGCAGATGAGTTGCTGTGGGCTCATGCAGTATTTACATTAAGCTAATTTGGACGTATCAAATAACCTGGCTTAAATTAAGAAATACATACATATGATGGAGTACTTTCAATCTTTTATCGCATACATTTCCGACAGTATAAATAAAACATAATGGATGTCAAATGTTTTTCCAATAACTAATAAGAGCAATAAAGGGCAAAACATAAAATGGTGTTTTTTTTTGAAAAAATAGCTTCTCATTTCGATCTTTTCTTTATTATGCCATCCATACAAAATAGGTGCAAAGGTAAGCTAGATTTTAACTAATATTCACAGAATATTAAATTCCCTACTCAGATTTATCCTAAGTCCCTGAGCTAGAGTTTTCAGTGTGCTACAACAGTGAAATTTACAACTGTTCAGATTAGGATTAATTATAATCAATTTCATATGAAAATTTTCATCTAGAGATTAGATTATCTAAAAGTAATACACAACCGAATCGCAAATAAATTTACTGCTAGTTAAACGCCCCCACGTTATTTACGTGCGCTTGGCTATATATTTAGTCACTAGGTTCCATTAATCAAGGGTTGTTATTTATCATATTATCGTCTGCATGAGAGTTCTAGTTAGGTAGCTACAGAGAGATTAAATGGTAATAATTTTTTTAAATATGATATCCATTATTCCACATCTCAAAGATGAAGGCTATCGAAAAATTGAAAGTTGTATGATCCACAATGTTATAGCAAAGTATGATGACAAGTTGGACACTCCACGAGTCTCAATCAGTAATAACAATAATACGGAATAGTTTGAATCTATCAATAGAATTTTATGTGTTAGATTTGTTATAGAACATAATTTTCATGAACTTTTGAAGATGCATTAAAGTTAAACCATCAAAGTTTTAATAAGTTTGCCTTAACTTTTTTTCTCGTTTTCACGCCGCTTTGTTTATTTCTAATTCTTGGAGGTTTCCTTACAATCTAAGGTGAGCTGCATTGCTGGCATCGTGGGTTAAGGTCTTGTTCATGAATTGTTGCATGTATATTTGCCAGTAATATAATTTTCTAGAATTTACCTTATCAACAGATTATCCATAAATGCAAAAGTTTCTACTAAAATACGACAGTATTAAATTCATTCCTTGCTAGCATTTTTATTAGCTCAAAAAATTGTATTTTATTTGAACCTGGGGAGCTTGATATTTTACAGTTTAGCTGATAAAATCTATACTGACCACGATGACTACGGATATTCCTTTTAATGTTTTTGATAAAAGATGAAATGAAGTGCGTTGTAAATATAAATGTATGCCTTATTTCAGAGAGTAGTTGGGGATAGGATCGCTTTATTTTTTGACTTTCCAAATGTAAACATCATTACGCGAGGGCTCATTGGCAAGTTGTCCACGTGACAGGCGTGCAAAAAATATGGTGATGCTTCGGACTCCCAAGTGTGAATATGGCATAGATTAATGCCAGTGACTTAAGCTACAACGAGCAGGTTTATTTATTTTCGGAATGTCAAAAACCTGGCAGATCTCCGGTTTTTGTGAAAATGACATATGTTATAGCCCTTTATTAAAAAGGTCAGTATGCAAAATTGCAGCTCCATACAATCAAGTTTCTAGAAGTTATGAGCAATTTTTTTTTAAAAAAGGGTAAAAAAGTAGACCCAACTTATTCGAAAACTAAAAAGGGTATCGGAATGCAACTTTTTGAAACTTGTAGCTTATAAAAAACTGAGGTTACATTTTTCAAGAAAAATCGAAAAATGCTTTCTTAAACCATCAAAAATTGACAACTAGTAGGATCAGTGGTCCAGTCCTACGCTATTTGGCTACGTTTTCAAGAAAAAAGCATTTTTCAATTTTTGATGTGTTTAAAAAAACATTTTTGGATTTTTCTTGAAAAACGTATTCTCAGTTTTTTATAAGCTACAAGTTGCAAAAAGTTTCATTCCGATACCCTCTTTAGTTCTCGAATCAATTGGGTCTACTTTTTTACCCTTAAAAAAATTGCTCATAACTTCAAGAAACTTGGTTGTACGGAGCTGCAATTTTGAATACCGACTTTTTTAATAAAGGGCTATAACATATGTCATTTTCACAAAAATCGGAGATCTGCGAGGTTTTTGACATTCCGAAAATAAATAAACTTGCTCCAACGCAATCCTATTTCTTGCTACGTATATATTCGTAAAAACTGAGATATTACCAGCTAAATCAATGAATCAGTACCAAGTAGAAATCAAGTCTATCTACTACTACTCCTTTCAGAGAACTATAAAGTATATACATGAAAGCATACATACATATTTCCATTTCTCCTTTGACTGTTGCCATTTCCTTCTTTTCGAATACTATTTGCTTCGTAAGACTAAGGAGTAAAATCATCCCATATAGGAATTGACTTCAAAATTTTGAAAATTTATTGCCATAGGCTGATAGAGCATAAAAAACTGTGTCAATTCCCAACTTTAGTTTTTAAAAATGTTTCCAATATTTTCTGTGAAGGAGCTCCAAATGTCAAGAACGCGTTCCGCGGGGATCGTGCTAGAGACCACAGATTTTGACGCACAGACTTTAATGTATACGCATTAAATGCGCAATTAAATTTTCTAGATGGGTCTTTTCTTGGAATTTTGAAATTTGACTTCTTTCAAAAGTTATAAAACTATAAATCTTTTGTAATCTTTAGCTAAAATATGGTGCAGGAAGGAAAATTTTTAGTTGCGAAATTGTTTTTTCTTTCAAAATCGAACTTCTTTCAAAAGTTATAAAATTAAAACCAATTTCGCAACTAAAAATTTTCCTTCCTGCACCATATTTTAGCTAAAGATTACAAAAGATTTATAGTTTCAATTTTATAACTTTTGAAGGAAGTCAAATTTCAAGATTCCAAGAAAAGACGCATCCAGAGAATTTAATTGCGCATTTAATGCGTATACATTAAAGTGTTTGCGTCAAAATCTGTGGTCTCTAGCTCGATCCCCGCGGAACGCGTTCTCTACATTTGGAGCTCCTTCACAGAAAATATTGGAAACATTTTCAAAAACTAAAGTTGGGAATTGACACAGTTTTTTATGCTCTATCAGCCTATGAGAATAAATTTTCAAAATTTTGAAGTCAATTCCGACCACTTTCCTATATGGGATAATTTTACTCAGCATTAATGTCAATGAGTTGTTGATTCAAATACATGCATTATAGTTACTTTTATCACATAGCGAAATAAAGTATGGTAGTGTTTGTTTTATTGTAATCTTAGCGAATGTGTTTTTGAGATATCATTTGCAAACTGTTCTTTTACTTTAACTAGCCATCTGTACAATCTTGATTGATGTAAACCTAAACTAGACATTAAATTAAATTAAGATAAGATGCATGAATATCTACTCAGATATATCCGGGGATTTAGATTTTTAACTATGCTACAAAAATGAAATTGATTATACACTAATCCGTCACAATTATGCTGGTTTTAATCCAATTCGTCACAAAATTATCAATAGTGTTAGATGATCTAAGAGTAATAACTAAATTGCAAATTAAATTTATTGTTAGCTTAACGCCATCAAATGATTTTGACACGATTGGCATGTTGAGTAAATAATAGACAATAAATAGGGCACAGAAGTTTATGACAAGTCATATTTCTTATCTTATAAGATACGCATTTAGGCTTCCGCATGTGTCCGAATCATATCCTGGTGATTCGAATAAGCCAATGTTTGTCATATTTTTACTTTTATGTCATATGACACGTCATATTTTGGCCATTTTTGTGTCATATTGTCATAAAATTGAAATTTTGTTTAAAATTTGAAATATAGTGCAGAAAAAACTGATTTTTGGGGTCACGAAATTTTTTTCAAGTGCTTGGGAGATGTGGAGAATGAAGAATATATAACACCTTTCGATCAAAATCCTACTCAGAATTAAAAATGTCCTAAAATTAGTGTATGTTTTAGGCCAAATTTGATATACACCCAGAAAATATGGCTAAAAATTCGGAAATAAAATGTCATATTTCATGTCATATTTTGCCTATTTTGGTGCCATGTTGTCATATATATTTTTAGGACATTTATGTCATAAACTTCCGAGCCTTAATAATAAATAATGGAAATCAAAAGTGCATCAGTCATCTCTTAATCGTTTGCAGATACCGTACGATAGTCGTGATGTGGGAGTTGAAGAGGGCTGAAGTTGTTTAATTTGCTGAATAAAAAAAATATAAATAGGGATTATTTTGCTCATTTTCATTCTCCAACTTCATTATGCCCTGACAAAGTGTTTAATGAACTTTTGAAAGCTTGACTATTAAATAAATCGTTCTACTAAGAAATTCCGTGTACATCATCATAGATAAATACCATGTCCTCATTTGAATTAGAAATGGATTATTTTTTGAATGAAAAATTGGAGGAACGGAGTTGGATGACATTTTTTGAAACAAAACGATATATTAACTCTTCATTATCAGGATGATTACTCTGTTAATAACTCTTAAATAGCCAATGTATTTTCACATATCCGAAATTAAATAGTTTTTAATTTAGTTTCTATGAAATGGTAATAACCATTCTCACAAATACATGCATAATTAGGAAACATCCATGAGGCAGCAATGTATTGAAACATTTAAGTATTTCCAGTAATAAAAGCCAAATTAAATATATTAAATTATGTCTTTTATTTGCTGCTTTTCCATATTAACAAAATAACTCCTTGTTTCTTTTCATATTGATAATTTGATGGATTAGTTGAGAATAAGTGTCAGTTATTCCAAGATGAAAAAATCAACCCACTAAACTAAATGTAACTCATTGCAAATGCAGTATCAGACGGGTAGCCACAGAAAAAAACTTGGTTCAACGCCACTACATGATTTTTTTAGGTTTACCTGATGAATGTGCATAAAGATGAATGGTACATCGCGTTGCCAATGTTTATTTATTTAAAATTCTTGTTGTGCGAAAGAAAGCTCTTGATGATATAGAAAACCAAATGCTGATATGCATTTTTTCATAGTTCGATTACTCAAAATAAATTTCTTAATTTTGAAATGGTGGATTTCCATTTGGTAATTATTTTGCAGGAAGGTGTTAAGTTGCTGAAGTTGTGTTGATTTTAGGGTTGGTGTAATGGTTTTCAAACCCTCTAGTAGAGATGTAAGTACTGACTTTGGTGTAATGAATAGTAGATTACTTTTACTTTATTTAAAAGTGGATCCTGATTCTGGTAACTATGCTCCAACATCAAATGTATTTCTATATGTGCAAAATGAGAAGCTTTTAGAATATATTCGACTCTATACGCTGATACTATACATTTTAAGGCTGTTTGTATCTGAAGAAAAAATAATTGACGATATTTAGGTACAGAATATTATGCCACCATGACAATAAGACAGAAATGATATATGAATTCTAATATATACAAACCTTGTGATAACAGCAGTAATGAAACAATGAGGTAGAAATCCTCCTACCAGAGCATCCGTCTAGAGATCAATATCGTGGTGAGTGGTGGATGGTTTCATGGATAATGTAACAGAGTTTTAAATGTATGTTAATTATTAATATAATGCGATGAGTACAACCCCAACGGTGCGGCATCTGGTAAACATCATACATTATTCAGGTGTTTTTAAAAACCTTATCTTTCAAATTTTCTTATGCTTTGAAACCTTTGTCGGCTGTAGGTTTTCACTAGAAAACATTTCAAAGAATTATGAAGTTTGGAAAAATGGGCAAATAACCGTAGGGAATGAAGCTTGCGCATATGTTTGCACTCACAATGGAATGAATAAGTCGAACAATCAAATTTTAGCTTTTCCCAGAGAATCAAAGAATGTCATGATTCGTTTGATTTAGCATTTTGAGACATCATAAGCTTTTTTGGAATTACCTTTGACTAAATTTGAGAAACAAATATCGAGTGATTACTCATTTTCAATTATACCAATCTTTTGGGTACACAAATCTCTCAAAAACATAAGTAAAATATAACAGGCGCAGAGTCTTTGCATAATATTTCATGAGAACGTAAAATGAAAAAAATTAAGGTAATTTCCTAACTTGACTTTCCTTGTTTTCCTCTCCGTATAAAATTGAAATATGAAGGTACGTAAAGACAAGGATCCACTATATTTGTCTGCAAAATATTTAGGATACTTACAGGCGTGGTGTTTTTTAAAAAAACTTGAACATTTTAGGCTAATCAACTGCTTTTAGCCGGTTTCTGGTTTTTTCCAAGGTTTGTTGTACGAAAGCTAGTAATTTTCGTTGACATTTTTTCTTGTGCAAGATTTTTTGGCAACTATCATTAGTTGACACGTGACTGCAAACGTTTAAGATACGCTTTGTTTTGCTTTGATACGCTGTTGCTGAATAAAATACATAGGACCATCCGACGGATGTCCCTATTCTATCTCTTGGCCCACAGCATCACTTAGACAAATGTTTGAAGATTCAAATTCGTACGCTATCTAGATTTTTCTCGAAAAGAAAATTACAAATTGGTAGTTCTCGTTTTATTTCAAATATAGCAGTTAAGAAGTATGTATAAATATCCATTGCATGCTGTATGCAATGCATCACATAAATACAGAAGATATGCTGGACATAGCACGTGATTATCTGGAACACAAAAATGTTTTAAATTTTGGCATTTGGTAAATTACTGAAGTTAAACGTCAGTCAAGATTTTTATATAGCTTGCCCTGACTTTTAGTCGTACAGATACCCTTTTCTTCAATTTCTCCATCTGTTTGTTCCTGCATCCCGGAGTAGAATTACATAGTGAATAATGCAACGTATTGGTCCAGTGTCCGGTTGGATGCATGATTTAAAGAAAATTGATTATTTATCTGATAAAACGATTCATCCACAAATGAAAAAAAACAAGCATATTTCAAAATCTTGATAGTAGGTAAATGGCACTTTTATGCAACGTGGAGACTGACTAATGTAGAATGAAATGTTAGGAATCTGATGGACAGAAAATTCTAGGAACTGAAATTATGCCTATGTAATAACTTGTGTGAGAAGGCAGTAGTTTTGGTGTGCTAAAACGATTATGTGGCACCTAAGGACAATAACAATTTGGTAACTACACAAAAGAATTATATTTTTATATATTATATTATCTTATGCACAAATGACTTATATTTGTAATTAAATTGATAGCTTATTGACGTGTATTTTTAAATGTTTTTGAGTCAACTAGAAAACATCAACAGCTCAAATGCAACAGGAAAGCTGAAAGCAAACGACTTATATTCTTTGTTCATCCTTTTGGTAGCAGCGTCAATGAAACAATGAGGTACGAATCCTCCTCTTAGGGGACAATGCATCAGTCTAGAGATTAACTTGACGGATAAACAACGTGTCAGTGTAATAATAAAAGTTTTTCTCATCCAACAAATAAAGTTTAGACATGTTGACACAAAATGATAAAAAATTATTTTACAGACCTTGTCAGCGGTAGGCAACAAAGTTTTCAAGCAATGAGCAAGCTTAAAAACTCGTCAAATACCCTTACCGTAGGGAATGAAGTGTGCGCATATATTTGCGTTAACAATTATATAGCACTTTTTCCCACCGAGTCAGACAATATATTATTACATGATTAATATACCCTTTTGGCACATCAATGGCGATTTGTGTTGTAAACTGCTGCGCAAAAAATTGACGAATTTATGTTTACGTATGAAAATACTCATTGTTAACTCAGAGATTCACGAAAGCATTAGAAACGTATAATCAGCGCTGAATATTTTCTTCGTAATGCATGAGAAATTAATCAATAAATTAATTTCATAAAAATGATTATGTTAACAAAATGAGAAGCAAGAAGATATTTTCTTAACAAAAATTAAATTCCCCCATAGCCCTTTTCTTTGACTTGCCGGGTATGCAAATCTTTCAGAAAAAATAAACTCGACTTAAAATACGATGATGCTATGAGTCCCTGATTTAGAAATGTTGCACCAACTTGCTTTAGTTAAATGCTAATTATTTTTTATCTTACTGGACAGAATCAATTGGCAGTTAAGATGTTCAACTTTTCAAAATCTTGCGTACTGAAACACAATGACTCTGGTCTTTAAATGGTAACAAGTTAAGATTGTTTATGTTAAAATAAAGAAAAAAGTTCGCTGTGTTCCAATAAAGGAGATAGTTACACATAGGTAATTTGAGACAAATCGGGAAATCGGTAATTGTGCTTTCTATTTGATCATCCGAGAAACAACATTTTTAGGACCACCAGAGGCGATGTATTCTGCGAATATTATGAAGTATGTTTTAACTAGATAAAGGATTAGGATATTATTATGTAAACAAGTTTTGTATTGGTGCTTTTAAATATGCATAACCCGAAATTTTATTTTCAGATATTTAATTCAAATAGTCTTGACTCAATTTCGAAAATCGGCTAGAAAAATAATAAAAAAGTAGCTTAGAATTTTTCACTAGATAGCAACAACGAAATTGATAATTGGTTGCAGTTAATTTGATACCAATAATAAGACGACATGATGTGAGTCTTTCAAAAACATTTGGTGGACAAGTTCTGCTAAATAAAGTTTTCATTGGTTTTTCATGAACCATTGATTCGGACAAAACAAAACTTTAAATCCTACGTTTACTTATGTTTTTCTCTGGTTTAAGAAAATGAGCCTTAAGTTCGCGCTTATCAAATGTATCACCAAACGTTTTTACCGTTTGTAGCATAGTAGCATGAAACGAACAACTTCTTGATGACGCTTTTTCTTGTGCCAGAATGACTGGAAACGATCAGTAGTTGATAGGTAACTGCAAAAGGTTGAAGACGCGCTCTGCTGCTGCTGATAAAAGAAAGTACATAAGAATATTATGCAGATATCCTTTTTAATCTCTTGGTAAACACCATCAATAAGACATTGATTTGTAGATTCAAATGCATAACTTATCGTGACTTTTCTCGAATAACAAATGATACAATGGTAGTTTTTGATTTATTCCAAATATAATAAATAAGAATTTGTTCTCTTAGAAAATCCATTTCAGGGTGTCCTTCTCAAACAAATACAAAAGATACGATGATATGTTGGACATAACACGATATCTAAAAAATCATTGTAAATGTTCTGATGATTTTTTGGGATGCAAAATTGTTTTAAATTTTTGGCATTTAGCAATGGATGAAGTTAAACGTCAATTATGTTTTTTTCTGATTGGACATGATTATTAAAGATAAAGGTACGTTGCTGAGACTATCTTTGTGTAGGATTGTTAAAATTGAAAGTAAATCTATAAACGGTATGGTCCATTGTCCCACAGTGTCCTTTTGAGAAAATTACACGAGTACACATACATAGAGCGTTATGAATTCACAGTATATACATATGTCATGCCCTTTTGCTAATCGCGGCTACAAATACATATTACAAAACATCTACATGTTTTCTACAAGAATATTTTCCATATAGGTTGAAAGGTTATGTCTTCAATTTCTTCAGTAAAGTTTTAAAACATATGGTTAATAGTTCGGCAGCATTTCTTTGGTTCAATTAAAAAAGGATTATGATTCTCAAACGTACTGGAACATTTTGTAAAGTTTTTTAAATTAATTAATTTAGTAGTTGTAGTTTTTTTCATAAAGAAGCCTTTTCGGAAGTAAAATTATTAAATGATACCTAAGCACATAATATTGATTGACTGATTGAGTTTATTTATGGTACACTTTGAGCATAGCCCATGAGTACCGGTTAAAAATTTCACATTCATATAAACATACAGCATCAATTCATTTTACATTCATATAATATATTAT
>JAQIXW010002726.1:0-14705 GCA_034700685.1 Willowsia buskii | reverse complement strand
TATATATCCTAATATTCTGATAGACAGGTGGGAGGAATCAATAGGGCATGTTTCATTTTTGATTGTTGATTAGAAAGGAAAACCCGGCAACTTCCTTCAGATATGAATAAGAGATATAATATATTATGGTATATTAGGTAATTGTGTTTAGCGCCACCGTTGATTTTTTAAAAATTTTCTTTGTGTGATAATTCTCACTGTATTTTATAATACGAAAGGTGACCAATAAAAGTATGCAGATTGATTCCAACATTATTCAAAAAATATCTGCATCTTCACCACAAGTGTTCTTACGTGCTGTACCGTAGCAGCGTGGCAATGAAAATGACAATTCTAATGACGATCATCATCATCATCATCTGCATGATCCAACCCCCTCCTTCCTGTTTGTCTTCAATTTTTATTTCGTTCTTCTTGGTAGTCTCGAACATGACGTGGATATTACTTCTCAAGTTGAGTGAGAGAAAGACGGAATGAGACTTGCTTGACGGAGCTAGTTGAACGTATCAAATTTGATTAGAAGCATCGGAGCCCATGCAAAACGGCATAAAAAACGGTTGAAAAAATTTACAATAATTCCCTACACTGTGAATATAGGTACTTATCTTGTTATTGCATTAGTGAGTGACTGACTGAGCTAAGGTGAATGATTAAAGAAAGGGGACGCCTTAATAGAGAGCAAGAGAAAGAGTGGGAGAACGACAACAATAATAGATATAGATATAACCAAAACCACCATCACAGCTCGTTCACCACCACTGCTACTCATGCACATCCTGTGTTTCAACCAAAAAAAAAACATCAACAACGAAGAAGATCTTGCATTGTATTATTTCAAGTCGAACATTTTCTGATTCGTTGTCTACCTGTGCGTTTGTTATTTTCCTACAAATAAAATCTATTCCAAAAGCATGACGACTTGTGTAGAAAGAAGAACGACAAACGACGATGATGATGACGGTGAGCCAAATCCATCTATCCATTCATCCAACTATTCCATCATCATCTATTAATTTACCTTGTGTCGTGTCGTGGTATCCAAAAGTTGTTCGAGTGTAACTTTGTACATGTAAAAATGTAGCACTCTTTCTCCCTCTCCATCTGTATCTTGGGATACTTAGGTTTGCTGCATACATATAGCCAGACACACATTTACACAAGTTGTTATGTTATTATGAGTAAAAATTAAGAATAGTGGAAGAGAGCAGCAACAGCACCGCCAAACCACCTTCTACCACCACCAGTCAATCTTCTCGCTCGCTCAACCGAATCGTCATCGTCATTCACTCGCTTACTGTCTCGCAAGCAACCAGTTGCACTCACCTTCTCTACTACTATTTATTTATATTGACGGATTGCATTACAGTAATACATTTAGCTTACAACACGGGGTATCACTAATAACAGAGCTTATAGTGAAATGTAGTTTCATGAAAATTTGGGATTGACTTTTTCGGAAGAGGAATACAAAAATACCATATGTATCAAAATATCCGAACAATACAGATACCTTGCATGAGACTGTCTGGTACATTGTTTACTTAAATACAATGTCTTCTTTGGCACTAATGCGTGGGCGTATATGCATGTGGTGAGAGTATGAATTCGCAAGTTTTAAGACAATGAAAATTGCAAATGAGAGTCTGGGCAACATCAATAATGCATATTATTTTTCCCGAGTTTCTCACGAGGTGGCTGTACATGACCGAAAATATTTTTGGGCGAAAAAGTGTATTTTCCCATTCTCAAATTTCTCTGCCCATCAATCAGACTGGAAGACGTAAGACAGCATGAGTATCTCTTCAAACAATCTTTCTTGTCATCTCATTCATCAACACCCTTTCCCTTTATTTTATTTGCACTAGTAAAAGCAGTGCCAGTAAGTTTTGTGTTGTATCATGTCAGTCGCCTTCGTCGTCCTCAACCTCTAAAGTTTTTTTCTCTCATTTTTCCTTGCCCCTCTTATTCTTGCTCCTACGACATGCTCATTTCACATTCGTTTTTATTTCTCATTCAGTCCCCCAATGAGTCAAGTCAACTGACTTTACTGTCCTGGTCTCTCTTTCTCGTTGTCTTGTTGGGTGATATATGATTCTTGCTTTATAGCTTGGGAGATTCATCCACCACCATCATATAGTAAATTATTCAAACGACAAGTTACCTGAAGATGAATACATTACATATTATGGTTGCTGTCGTTGTCACCTTTTTTCGATAAAAACCAGTTGTGGAGTTTGTTGTCAATTTAATCTTTTCAAAGTTTCTTTTTCATTGACTTGTTCCACCAGGTATCGTAAATATGCGAGAAAATTTGCAGAAAGTCAAGAACTGATAACATTAATTGCTATTTTATGGCTGATTCGCGATTAACAGTTCGTATATCTCTGCGTGTTGTAGATTGGGTCTTTACTACTTCTTGTTAAGTTTCAGCGGTAGGCACACGGTCCTAGCAATTTGCACTTTTCCTTGCTGATTTCTCTGATAGAATAACAGATCTATTATTTGTTGTGATGTTGTGTTTGTGGCGCCTGCTTCATGTAATCATGTAATGCTCACGTAATGTGTGTGTAATCTATAAAATGAATAGAATGGTTTTGTGATAGTTGTGGTGGTGTTGGTAGCAAGGATGATGAGGATGACCGTGATGATGATGGCTGGTGGGAGACTAGAATAACTGGTATGACGAGCTGCTTGTATTTTTACTTGCCACTCGACATCATCATCATATCAACATTATTATCATTATCATCAGCATCATCTCACCGTCGTATCTCCACACTCCTCCTCTTCTTGTTGTTGTCCTCATCATCATCATCAAAGAAACAAACTATATTATTGCATCCCAGTATTTTCTTTGCATGATACACTCGTTTTCAGGGCATTGTCACGCACGGGCATCTTAATAATTCGTAGCAGAAAAATCAGTAGTAGTATGAATCTTCTCTCTTTCTGCCACTGCCATGCAACCGACCGCCACATCATCGTCATCAACACAGCATCACAATTATTCACCTTCAATTTTGCAAGCAGAGCAAAACTACAAGACAGCATTCACACCTGTACACAAAGTGGAGAGCAGGCAAGGCGGGCCTAAAACAGTCGTTATCAACTCCACCTGTCTCAATGTGTCTCTCGTTCAGCCTCTCCATCTATCTATTGTGCACACACACGCACGCACACAAAAGTGGATGAGCAACTAGACGCCAATACTTTTTTTTATAAGCGCAAGCCACAAGCACACGATTCTCAATCAGATCCAATCCAAACCAAATCTTGCACGACTATTACATATATTATTATTTATTACCTATTTCATTCTCCGTATTGGCAAGCAGCACGCTACAATCCTCAACATTTTCTACCAATCTCCAATAAAAGTTCGAATTCTTATCTGCTCTGTGCTCGTTTCCTCCTTCACTAGAGATTGCTCGTACTTTTGCTATTCGAATCTTCCACTTCACCGTCACGTTATTATCGTCTCCACTTCAACAATTCCAACAAGCAAACCCAGAAAAGCAACCACTGCCACCAAAATACTCCTCCTCTTCTTCGCGTTAACATTAGTATCATCATCATCAAGGTTTTTGCTTTCCTCAACATGCACAAATTATTTGTTGTTTGCCGTTGGTTTTAAAATATGATCTGTAACATTCTCTTTACTAACCATATATTGTCAAGTGTAACCATTTACCCCTTCCCTGCTTGTGTGGTTTGGCATGCCAAAGTCTTGCGGTACATATATTTTGCATTGTATTTATTTCACCACTTGTACTCAAAATCTGACTGTCTTCTCATCAAACATTTCTCATCATTTTGCCCCAAAATGTTCACCTGAAGCGAAACAATAATATTAATAATAATAGCGTTGAATAGTAATTTGTACTTTTCTATAGAAAATGGAATAATGTATGTCTGACAGGATCACATTTTCTGGGAATAAAATGCCTACACACATCACATTACAATTTGTATTGTGCTGCTGTTGTTAAATCTATTGTATGTGTTTACCTACCAGATAAATCTTCTCTTTACAAAATTTATAATATCTCCCCATATTACATATTCGTACAAAACTGTACATGCATGTTGCCATTATCATGTTCACGATCATCTTTTGTGGATGAATGACGTAAAGGAATTTTTCAAGTGACATTCTTCCCATTACATTATTACTATTACTAATAGTGCCATTATGTACTTCATTCAACAATGAAAAGTGACACTTATTGCACATTTTATGCGAGAGATCGTATTACCTTTTGGATGGAGTGTATTATTTATTAGATGTCTTTTAACGGTTCTCTCTGTCTCTCGCTTAACCACCACCGTCCCCATCGTCATAAAAGCCAAGCCACCTTTTGCCGTAGTCTTTTTGTTTGTGTAATCCACTCAAAGTCATTTTATAGTTGTCTAAAACTTCTAACGACTTCAGTAAACATCATCATCAACAAGTACATTCTACTTACAAGCATAAAGAGTTATCATCTCTTTAGGCTGAATTTTGAATTAGCATTGCATATATAGCAGGCAGCAGGTATGTTCACGTCAAGTGGCTTCAAATATTAATGCGTACTTACTCAAAGCCAACAATAACAGAACAACGGCAAGCCATTGATACATTACAGGACTTATGACGATCATATAACACCCACATAGCTAACTAATAGAATCACATAATTTGAGTAAATTGTATAACACGCACAATTTCGAAAGAACCTGACTTAAATTTCTTACTAAAAGACAATAAAAACAGTTTCTTCGGAATTGTCTCATAAACAAGGGCGATGTGGTAACAATTAACAGATCCTGTAGATCAAATAATACTCTCCGAAATATTCTGAAACATGGTGTTTTGTTTCTTTTTGTTGGCTTCTCTGAATATCTGTGCCACCATTCCACAATGAACAACTGCTTTTGAATATTTCGTATTTTTAAGACGCTTCATTGGAAAATAATATTTGCCATCTTCAGCCTGTCAGTGTTTCAGTTTCAATGTTTTCCTATCATCTCCTATTTCAGCATCAGTATCATCATAACACCAACAACCACAACATGAGCACCATTCTTCTCCTCCTTCTTCCCTCACACTTTATTATCCTTTTACACCTCTCAAGTCAGTCTCAACTCATAATATGCGAGGAGATGAGTGCTCAGTGTTCAGGGTAGACATCCAAGCTAAGGCGACGACAACGACGAAGAGGAAGATGATGATGTTGGTGGTGTTGGTGTTTGGCACGTGACTAAAATTCCTGATTTGGAACCACTTTATTGCCGAAAGGAGTGTTCTCTAGTGCTTTCTGTCTTGTCTCCCTCAACCTTACTGTGAGAAATCGTATCTCTTTCTTGCTTGCCTTCGACAAACAAAATAATGCATAAATCGCAGAAGATCTTACTTTGAAGGAAAATCGCATGCGACATTCAGAAAAGCAGTCTAAACTTCAATGAAGAATTGCTGATTGTATAAATGGAGAGCATTACAATACCATAATGATCCTAGTAACTTATCACCATCGCCCATAATAAATCTTCGTTTTTGATAAACTCTTTTTTATGGAATCCTCAGGTCCGTTGCAAGCTTCAGGCGTATGAAGTGTATAATGATGATTTTTTCAATAAATGATAATGACAAAAAAACACAACCGTCTACCTGTATATCATTCATACAGCAAATGTTTGAACTCTAAAAAGCTTGTGTGCACACTTGCTATGGTATGTCTGGTCATGTCTTTGGTCTGTCGATAGATCTTTTCCCCCTCGAAATCAGAGCATACATCCCAACTACTTTTATTCTTGGCGTGTTATTTAATGCTAATGAGATATTGTGTGTTTTCTCTCTATTGATATTTGCCCTCTTACGTAACGTTTACGGAGTGTAGTGAGATTCTTTTACTTTTTTAAAAATATCTCATTTAGGCAGCATAAGTTTCATAACAATTAATTAGATCATCGCTGTCGTGTGTACTTGTTTACATAAGTCTATGTGGCGAGCATTCATTTTTAACTTGGATGTTCTATCACGAAATATGTTGGTATGTTTGAGTTTGTTTGCTTCTACTTGTAAAAAACGGGATTTTTTAAAAAGATTCCAGAGAAAAGAGATGAAAGCTCATTCTCCTGAGTACACAAGAACGCTATAATCAAGACCAAAGTTCTAACAACAAGCACCAATATTGCTACAATAATTATAAACCGACTAAAATTAATGATGATGATTGTAATGCCAGATAGTCGGAATTATAAAATGCATCAGAATTAAGAAAAAAGTAAGCAAAGCAGTGATGCAAGTAATCAGAAATTGTTGCAGTAACACTGGAGAGCTTTCATAATCTTTGCGTGTTTTATTAGTAAAAATGTGTAAAAGGCGGACATGACTGTAATGTATAACATTATAAATTTATCTCAACAATCAATTGTTGTTAAATTGTTGGAATATTACAAGAAAGCAGTAAAGTCCTAACTACTACTACTACTCCTTCTTCACAAACACTGATGATGAGGACGATGATCAATCTTATCTCTGGTGATTCTCTCTTGGAAGAACAACTTTTCAGCAGACTGACTTGTAAAAAAGTTAGTTTGAGCATATATTGTTCTTGCTTGTTCAAAGTGCTCAACTTTACTCCTTTTAAAATAAGGACTGAGAAGAGCGAGCAAGAAAAAATAGATAATGGTAAATTTTTAATGAGCACACAGTGTCGGAGTGAAGTCAAGTAGAATAGAGCGATAAGTAGTTATATAAGTGCACAGAAACATACAAATAATAATACAATGCAAAAAACATTTTTAAACTTAGCTTCAAGCACACATGTGGAACTGGAATAACCCACATGATGATGTGAGGTACATTACATAAACCATACTATTACATGCATAAACAGTGTCTCTTAAAAGTCAGTACTCACTACTCACCAGCCAGCATGAGCATGCCTTTATTTCAAATGATGATTCATCCACTTCTTTGAACCTGCTCCCGTCTTGCAACAATGGAACAATGGTAAATGGGGAGAGTAAAATAGTTCAAATTTTTTTACTCTTTCAATGTTCAACTCAACCAAGACAAAATAATGCTAAATACGATTTTGTTCAATTGGTCTGATAAGTAGGAGTTCTAGTTAAAATAGTTATGTGAAGAAAAAAAACACATTGCAGTGAGTTGGGCACAATCTACTGGAACTGCTGGAACGGAATAATAAAGCCAGAATGTACTCATGAGTCTACAAGCGTTATAAAGTGTATTTACAACCTGTGCATTATATTTTTTAAAGATTCACTTCTCCTGACTGTCTTTCATGGTCCGATGCACTTGCACCACACACCACCACCGTCATCTTGAATACGTTGGTGATCACCAAACGCAATGTGAAGTAAAGTACAACGGATTGCATGCAATACATGTTACGCCAAGACATTTATTTTAAATTAAATGTTTTCGTCGTTCGAGTAGGTTGTCAGGGAAACGTCGCTCTATCTATCTATAGTCTATATGCAATAACACATTGGATATTTCGAGTAAGGTAAGTACTGCTTTGATAGACAAGTATGTACAATAGTACATTTTTGGTACTAGTTTCATGTTACATTTTCAAGACGCGAAGATTCTGTATTTGACTGTGGGAATTGATGATGATGACGGTTGGTTGACTGACTGACTAAATAGCTATATAAATGGTGGTGGTGGTATAATGTGTAGATGGAATATTTACCAAGTGCGAGTTCAAGTTTGGGTTGGATGGATGGGTGAAGGCTAAAGAAAGAGGAGCAAAAAATGTAAAAAGCAAACGAGAGAGCAAGTGAGCAGGAATACTTTACTGTTGTAAAGAATGATAAAAAAGGAATTGGGAATAATCTAAGGAAACGGAAAGCAATCAGTCACACTCAACTGAATTCAAACAATCGAATTTGTGAAAAGTAATGTGTACAGACTGTGTGCTGCAGCACATTTATTATCCATGGAGCAGAGAGGGATGCATGATATGGAATAGCACAGTTGTGCCGGTACCCAATTCACTGATCTTGAGCTGCATTTAAAACAGTTTCATGTTTTCATGGTATTTTTAAACATGTATGTAAGATGCAAGCTAAGCTATGTATCTCGTTTTTCAATGCACTCAGCACTTCCATGTGCACTCCATGGCTTTAAGAAAGTGCAAGAAATAACTGTTGTGACAATGCGATTTTTCTCATATTTTGCCTCGAACATAAAGTTTTTTTGATGCCTTAATTTTGAATTTAATCAGTAATTCATTTAACTTTTAATTTTGTTTTGCAACCTTCACAAAGTCTAATTGAAGTAGTTCTATTTTCAAAACAATGCCTGAGAAGCGATTTACTAAAGTAAATACGTTTACAATACTCGATGTCATCATACGAATGATAAAGTGATAATGAAAATGATAAAAGCTGATAATTGTTATAATTACAGACCGGCTTACTCTGTTACTACCAGTCGATCATCAAACATGATGACGTGTCTACTGATTATATCGCCATTTTCTTCCTTTCTTTGTGGATCAGAAAGTGGAATAAAAGTAGAACCGGATTAAAGTTGGAGAGAAAAGTCATAAAGATGAAGTTGCCTAACTTTATCTTCTCTACTGTTTGGATACGCATGTATGCAAAAGTTAATTATTACATAATAGACAGGTATATATACACATTCTATACACACTGAACACCATTCTTTTCCTTGTATATGGAACAAATACAGTTGTAGAGAAAATAGGTTAGCCTTTATTGTATTCTGTTGGCATTCAAAGTGTTGATCTGCTTGTAAAATCGGTGTAGGTAACTAGTCATAATATGGAGTATAGAGATGATGAAATTACATTTTGTAAATTTATTGTTTCATTCAAGTGTTTGCCCATTGCGGTTCCTTTTCACCGTACTCCACACTTGGTCGAGATGCACGTATATGAAAATAAACTGGTTTTAATTGAATGGTAGGCACGTTGGTAACCAGGTAACCGGTATCTTTAATTATAATTCACAGAAGTTTGCATTCACGGAGAGAAAATCGTTGTTATTTGGACGGATGTATAAAACCACAGAGTCGAGCGTGGCTCGATGTAATAAGAAGAATGTGATAGGAAATGTGAAATAAGACACGAGGTAAAAAGGAACTAAACAGATGGGTTATGACTATTGCCATTGACTACTACAAATGCGATAATGATGAAAAATGTCAGGTCCGAAACAACTTCAATCGATTTGGTTATTTGTTGATTCATTCATTGTTGAGGAAAACCTTTTTACCGATAATATATAAACATCCTTCTTGATGATGATGATGGCTAAGAATGGATAAAAGAAAACTTGCTGTTGGAATAAAACCACTTACATCACTTCAAAACACACACACACACACATCTCCTATGTGACTTAACACACCGCAGAGCGGCCGGCCGACATACAACAAAAAGAAAAAAAATGCAGTAGCCATGTCATGCCGTGCCTGATCGTCTTTCCCATTCAAACGTATCAGTCACTAAACAACATCATTATTATCAACAACAACAGCAGCAGCTTTTTGCTTCTATTCATTTATGCTATTAGTAGTGAACCGCTACTACTTAGGATAATATATACATACGCTACGCTATTGATGATGACAATGATGATGGGCAAGAAAAACAAGCTTTGCTCCTGTTCCTGTCCTAGTTACATAATAATAACCATAAATTAGCATTCGACAGGTATGGAGCTTCTTTTTTGGAAGACGATGTGCTGCTGTTGGCGATTATCCATGAATGTACTTAACAATACCTGTGGTGTCAAATCAACTCTTTTGTTCATCGACAAGATACTCCTGAATAATGAATACAACTTGGACAACAATATTGACCACATTCACCATTTGTCTTTTTACTGCCTAACTTCCATCGTTTACCCTACTACTTTTCTCATCATCATCTTGTCATTGATTATGCATGCATGCTTCTTCTTCACCATTCGTATTAAAGCTATGGTTTTTGGTCTGTCCTTTAAGTCATGCGTTCCTTGTTAGCCAAAATTGAAGATGGAAATGAGTTGGCATTGTTGTTGCTGGTCACGACTCAATCAACAGGAAATCAAGTCGATTTCCTAATGTGAGCAGAGTGAGCACGCATAATATTACTTTAAAAAATTATACAACCAGCTTCTGCTCATTGTTTGCTTCACAGTCATTGTCCTTCCGCCGGTCACCGGTCGGCACACGTTTTAATTATCTCCGTCTTGAGCACCATCTGCAACATTACAATTTTTATATTTTACAATTACAAATCTCCTTTAAAACATCTATACGATTTTCGTTGATGACTAGAGCGTTCTTTTTTTTTCGTCAACTTGAAATTCGTCATAAAAATTCTGCTTCTACAATTATAATAATTCCTTATCTTCTTTTTCTAATAAACAAGCAGATTCTTATTTTCACGGTATGCAAACTCTACAGCATGGCAATGTCAACATACAGTGATTTTGATGCTAGTGAATTGGTACTCGGCATTCAAAAGTTGAAACAATTCTCTGATATTTTCTCTATTGTGTTTGCTCCTCTGGGAGAGAGGAGGTAAAGAGTAATTCAAGTCTGCACGGAGAAACGAACGTAGAGAAGAGCAGAGCGAGAAGATGATTAAAAACATAAATCTCAAGATTTGGATTGGGAGTGAACGAAAGGGTGACATTGATCTGACTTAATTTATAATGGCTAGGATGGAGGATAACAATAATAAAAAGGAGAAGGGAAGCCGATGATGGTATGGTAAAATACAGTATTGGTGGTGTTAAATAAGTAGTAGAAGTGGAGAAGAGGACATCATTGTCATCGTCATCAGCCTAAGCCTCTCTAACGATCCGTTTACTTTGGTATGCATATTATCCATATATACGTTTTAGATGCTACGAACGACATTATGTAGTTTAACTAACTGCGTGTTAGTATGTTGGATGGTGTCTTTATACCAATTAAATTAAAAGAAAGGAGTGAGTATGATGATGAAAATTCACTGGTGTGTAAAATGCTACTACTACTACTGTTCTAAGAAGAGCTGCTGTTCGGGAGACAACATGTAAATGGCAATGCACTTTTTCATTGAAGAAGAATTGAAGAAACCGTATTATTATTTTAATGGTTGCCATCTTCTGGTGGGAGTGATGATGATGATTTTTCTACTTACTTGGTGGTGATGGTGGTGGTAATGGTAATAAATAATCATTTAAAATTGTAACGGAATTTTATGTATTTTATATAATAAACGTGTGTGCTCCTATCTATACGACGTATGAGGTAGTCACCATTGAGCTTTCGAGTTCGAGATTATTACTCGATCTCACTGAAGCCTTAATGAATACGACAAAGGAAAGAGGACATTTCCTTCTTGAAATCATCGTCATCATTCCCCATGACCATCAAAGTCATAATCGTCATCGTCATCATCTTCATAATTTGAATGATGATGTGGTGGTGGTAAAAGACTTGCTCAAAAACTATGATTTTAAATTCTGATGAGAATTAGGAGGTCAAACAAAGTCATAGAGAATCGGCCAACGTTAGGGTTTGTTAGATGAACTTAGCCCATGCATGCATATCTGTACCCGATTAAATTGACGAAATTTGATAAAAGCAGGATAAAAAAGTATGAAGAAAAAAAATTGAATGAGTAATTTTACTTGGTGGTGGTATTATATTATGGTCTGTGGTGGTCGTTCCTCCTGATGAAGATGAATCCTAAGTGCATGTACCTACCTATACCTATAATGACAGCACTAGTAATAATACATTGATTCTTCTTTTTCTCATTACCGTACCCTGTCCACCGTACTCACTCACCAAACAGTAGTTTCAACTTCGTTTTGCTTCGGTCACATGACGAGGACGAGCAGAGTGGACATTAGAAAAAAAATAAGGAATTTCAAACAAACCTAATCTCTCTATCCCTCTCTGTAAGATGCTCATTTTAATGCATATCATTTTGCTTCCTTGTGATTATTTCTCCTCCGGTGCATTTGTCTACTCTACCATCGTAGTCATCATCATCATCTCTGCAACAACGGAGCAGTATCTTCATCTCACTAAACTTCACTTTGCCGGCATCACATCACACAATACTATTTTTTATAATCTTTACGTATGTCTTCTTATCCTCCCCCTACTCATTCCTCTCTCCCTCTCAATCTATCTATTTCATCCTTTCATTTCATATGATTATCTACATTACACTAATGATTTTCTTCTCTCTCGACTGGCTGATGAATGGACATGATCATCATGCATCATTGTGTATGAGGCGGTGTGGGCTGTTATTGGTTAACTTATTATTTATGCACACACATGCAACTACTGTTTGGCTACCGAAAATCACTAATGATTTGCTTGATAATTCTTCCCACTCTATTGATATTTCTTATGCAATGAACCAAAAAATCGTCTCTTGAGGGAGAGACATGTTCGCTTCTCTTCTTACATTTGACAGATTGTTCTGTGTTGCATTCTGCACTGGTTTGATTTTCGTCTTTTCAACATACCATGAAACACTGAAACATGACTGTGATGGGATGATTCATATAATATGAAAATTTTACATCATGTCCTGTCAACGAATAACAACAAAACTGCTTTCGATAATGTATTTCATTTTGCATGTTAAATTATTATTTCAATCACTATTATTGCTACCATTGTTATTATTGTTATTATTACCTCTGTTACATATTGCCTGTAAGGCTAATTCTTCCTTCCTTTCTTCCCTCCTCACAAAAAAAAGTTACCAAGGCAGACACCACACACACTGTCATTATTATTATTATTACTACATGTAATGTTGTCGTGTATAGATCTGTCTGAAGCTGGCGTGGTGTGAGTGTAGCAGTGAGATTTAAGCGTTTGATTGCCCTTTGTAATATTGCATGTATCCACACAGTAGAAAGAAAGAAGAAAAACTATTCGTGGGAAAATGAGTTTTTTGTCATCATTGTCAAAGTCATCATCGTCATACAACATGCTACCAGCAATAACTTCGCTCGTCATTTTCTTTCTCTGTCTGTCTTTCTTTTTTTCTTTTACGGACAATGCGATGCTTTCAATACAAAATACGAGAATGATGAACATTTTGCTTGTGCTTGGTAAAGTTTACCGATAAAACTATTAAGCTTTTTTCCTTGTATTTCATGCGAGATGCAAAAACATGCCTAGTGGTCTTTTAAGTCTCGTAAACATTTTTTGACTACATAATCATAATCAAATGATAAAATCATTGATTTGCCATTAACGAAAATACGTTTTTTTCCTATAACTTTTCAGGTAGTCTGCTAGAAGGAAATTAAAACTAGAAACGGAACCTGAGTCGACACAAAAATTATTCAAAATTGCAACTCAACGCGTATTTCCCGTAGTAGAAGTAGTAGACATAGTAAGAACATTGGTTCTAGCATTGGCTCAAACCGAAGCCATTCTTCTCAACCGCAGAGGTAAACAGCATCAACAACCACGAAAGGAGAAGCAAGTCGTCATGCGATCTAAATGTCAAGGAGAAGATGATACTACTGCTCCTGCCACTGCTCTCGCCAACAACCAAAAGAACAGTGAAGATGATGAAACGAATGAGCAGCAGGAACAAAAGTGAGCAAACAAAGCCTCTTTCCTTCAACATATTACATGTCTACACCGTAGAAATTGTATAAAAATAAGTGCAAAAAGATGCACAGCATGCAGTTTTGTGCAAATCGCTTTTGGTGCATGTTCTCACGCACTCTTTTGTAGTCGCTGTGTAAAAAGAAGAATGCGGTGCAAAAATTTGCATTGGTATATTCAGTTTGTTTATTATGTAACTAATTGCCAAACAACTATCAATGCAAGTGCATTGCGCACAATTTGTGTGGTCTTTCTCTGTTCTTATGCCATTATTATGAATGCTAATGTATCTTTCCCTTTGTACCTGTATCTTCTGTAGGCAAACTGTTGAGCCTGCGGCTGACGAAAGAAAACGCAACGGAATGTCTTTGGACGACCTTTCACTATCCACAGAGGTAGGTAGACAGAATAATCAAATTAATTTGCTTGTAGCTTTGACAAATTGCATAACACCTCACCACGGGAAATTGGATCTCAACATGCCAGGCAAAGTCGTGCTGGCTGATCTTCATAAAACCTATGTTTCCTTTGGCACCGCATACTTTGCATTTCCTACCTCTTAAAATATGAAGCATCAATTGTCACCAACATTTTGGAAATCTGCCGTCAATTACATCTTCAATATATTGACATAAACATTCAATGCTAAATGCTAATTTAATATGCTTGTACACAAATACATAGGAACTTTTAAAATATTTTAAAGGAGAGTTAAAAACATCTGTCACTCTATTGCCCATGTGTTTAATCCCATTTCTAACATTGTAAGGTCGAAATCGGATATCCAGCAAACTTGCAAGATTTTCGCAAAAAAACGTTTAACTGTGATCTACAGGCCATCGATGTGTATGGGGTAAACACTTTAGTAGAAAAAATTGTATTTGGGCTCCCTTGATGTGAGCCACAGGCACCAAGCATCGTCATATTGTCGTCGGCATATTTACTGTGCTATGTGATTAAAATTTCTCAAAATAACAACATTTCCTCACATTATCCTAAACACCATGCTGTGGAATTCATCGTTAACCAAATCAAACATAATGTTTCACGCAATGGTTTCTATTCATTGACCACACACCGACACTTATATGTACATGTA
>JAQIXW010002725.1:0-14707 GCA_034700685.1 Willowsia buskii | reverse complement strand
GTACGTGTTTTTTGAATGTTCTTGTGTATGTGAAGCGAATGTCAAACCTCACCGTTGCTACATGTCACTCACTATATCTGTAGTTCTATTATTAGGTAAGCATCTGAATAACTGTAGATGCTAGTCGCACTTATCTACTTTTCTTTTTAGATCAAATTTTCTCGATCTTTATCATATCTGCCATGTTTCAAAATATGCTCGACTTTTCAGGGTATAAAACATGTGATGTGAAGTGGAGGACTTTAAGCATACTTTTTAACTTTTGTCCTTTTTGCCACAATCAATTTTCCATATCATCCTTTCATCTCCGTGAGGTACATAATATTATGATAGCAGCAGTACATCTTTTTCAGAAAGAACCCTTTGATATGAATGAATGGTTGATAACACTCAGCATATTGAAAAGTTCAACAAAGAACTGTGGGAATGTTACAACTTTTTTTATTTCTTTCAACTTTTTGGTCCTATAAGAGTCAAACATTAACATCAACAAAACTTGGTAATTATGAAACAAAATGGCTCGAGGATTGGGCAATGTGAGAAACTTTTAATTTTCTCTTATGGAAAGTCACGCAAACTGTTCAAGAAGCTTAACAGAAACTATGTACTTTAAAAATATTTTATATTTTCTTTTCCCTTACCCGTTGGAACTGCGTTGGAAATCATAAGAAAATTCACACAAACGGCTCCTTTCCCATGTCCCATGAGTGTAACTCGACTCCTATCGCCTCCAAACAGCTCTACGTTTTCCTACAAGACACCAGAAAATATAATCGTTCCAAGATAATTTATTTACGTCTCTCTTCTTTTAAAATGTATTATTAACTTTTGCCATGTTTGATTTTACATAACGAGTCACACTCATTCCACTTATGGAACAAACGTATAGGCACTGTATATTATACGGCATTAACATACTTTAATTACTAACTTTTATACTTCATAGTTAATCAATTTGATGGAAAACCCATAAGGTCTACACCCAGAACATACAGCCTTACTGGCTCCCAGTGGAGAGTACAGTTTTTAATGATAATAAAACACAGGATTTGATTTATGATGTGCTCCTGAAATCTTTCGAAACTCATACTTAAAATATTGTGAAAGCATCCAAGATTTTCTTACCTGAACCCACTGAAGAGCAGCAATTTGGTCGAGTAAAGCAAAGTTGAAAGGCAATTTGAAGTGTCCATCTGCATCAGCGTTTAGAAAGCCTGCAGCATCATAGACAAGAGACAGAGGCAACTGACTTGAATTTTAACTAACAAGTAAGAATATGTATTCAATATATACGGAGCAATAGTAGTAGTTCCAGTGGTCCAACTAAAAATGCACACTCCAACTTTTTCAGTGCCTTAAGCAAACATAAACTTCATTGCATTTATTTCCATTCATACTATGATAATATTATTATTATTTACAGTTGGCAAAAAGGAAAACGACTGCATAGACCTATTTTAACAATATTCACGCGTCATCAACATGGTCATTGAATACAGAAACATTTTTTCACCCCCACAGCGAGAGAGCATAATAATGTGTGCGAAAGAGAGGTAAAGTATGAAAAAGTTGTGAAATGTTCATAGAGCATAAACACATTTACTTGCTCGATTAACTGCACACATTTCCTCTTTTCTCCGACACGGGCATTGATGATAAAAGAAGCCTTACCTAAAATTCCAAGTCGATAATTTATGGTGACAACGATAATATTCCCCTGACTGACAAGCATCGATGAGTCATATGGGTTGCCACTGCCGAATCCGAAATCTTCACCTAAAATAATTCAACATTATTTTCTTATAAAAATTAAATCTATTTCCAGAAAAAATAAATATTTTATCAATAAATATTTTCAAATTTTACCATGTGTAAAAACTAGCACTGGTAGTTTTCCTTGCGCTCTTCCTTCAGCCACTGTAATAAAAGACAGAAAAAGGAAGTGAGACAGCATAAAGACAACTTACTTTCTTCCATCTCACTCCTTTAATGTATGTGCTTTGGTCATATCTCAACGAAGACTACAGTTTGTCTTGCACTCATAGCAAGCTGCCAAACTCCCTCCTCCCTCATATTGCAAGCGCGAGAAAATAGCACCAGAGAGGTGTTGTATCATATTGGCAAGGAATATTTTTATGTGTCATTTACAAGTAAACTTTAGCATGGCCTGTGGACACGCCAAGCATGCAGTGTTACATCTACATCCACTCCCTATTTCTGTGTATTACTCTCTGCTATATTTTCCCGTAAAACCAAAGTCGTTTTCAAATCTAATAAAATTTGCAAAAGGATTTCGATTATTACTCGTATAAATCATTGTTACAATTCTAAGCATTTTATCGCGCTCCCACCATCACTACCACCATTGCCGCCACACCAACATTGCATGCATGTATGTTTGAAAGTGTAAGAGTGGAGAAATGGCTACCAATAATGCCATTATTGCAATTCGAATTTTCTCTTTCCTTCCATTCGCATTCTATTTCCAAAAAGATATGAGGTATTCACGCTTTCAACGTGCATAGTGTAAGTTTACGCGATAAAAAAGACTTTCTAGTAGGTGGAATCTAGGTATAAACATTCAAATGGCACGAACGTCATCTGTTTCTCACTGTCGTAGTAGTACTTTGTCTACACGACACACAAGAGTGCACATCCATGTAGCCACACATATATCCATTTTCTCATCATCAAAACTCGGTAACTGAGACATAGTTTCCACATCGTTAACTTCAGTGCATGACTCATTAGCTTAATTTTTGTGATTATTACTGGGTTAAACCTCACTCCTTTATCACATTTTGCAAATGCCGTCGTCCCCAATGCTTATTACCATTGTTATAGGCGAAGTTCCCTGCGTCTCATTTTCCTCTCCAGCAGCATCTCACTCCATCCTCGGCTACCACTCTCCTCTCAAATGACACGTTTTATTCGGAAAAAAGAATGCCAGTTAAAATTCACGAGAAGAGAATGAGATGAGAAAGGTTCATACGTGGTAGAAAAAACGTTACTCTTCTGATGTACTTGCTATATGTATGTACGGATAGTATACCAGCGGGCATATGTCCATAATATTATGTGTATGCCTAAAGAATTATAGTATTCGTACATGTTCTACTGGCGAAAAGACTTGACTTTAGGGATGATCATGATGATGATGAGTGAATGAAAGAATGAATAGTAAGGTCTTAAATGTGGAATGAGACGAGATGAGAATGCATTCTCGCAATGAGAATGTAATCCTGTTTTCTGTGATGTGTACAGACGAGAGTGAGCGAGAAACGAAGGAGTGAGGACAAGCAAGTAAACGACAGGAATGAAAAAGTAAATGAAGGAATACACGAAGAACCAAAAAAAGTAGAGAAAGTGTCTAATATGCATAAAACGCTTCCTCATTAAAGCCCCTCGGCGCCTTTCTTTACAATATATACAGTGTCATTCCCTTGCTCCCATTCCTTTTTATTCAGAAGAGAGCCTATGTTTCCCAAGAAAAAGCTCACTTTTCCTTCTCATTTTTTTCCTCGCTTTTATTTTTCCATGCTATCACTTCTTTGTGTTTTTTCCATCATAGCCAGCAGAGAAGATGCTACACTGTATACGAAGGCATTCATATATTACAACACCGCCAAACATCATTCACCGCTGAGTCACTCTTTTCTTCTAGTATACATATATCATGCATCACGATCGCAGAGTAATATTTTAAAGGGTTGAACCGTAAGACCATCATCATGTCAAGGGAATCCAAGAAGGATAGACATGACAAGAATGCGCCTTCTTCTCTGTTCAAGTGTAAGTTGTGTGTGTGATGAGTTTGGAGCTATTGTTGCTGGGCTGTGTCGGAAGATTGGAAACATCCCATTCTCTAAGTTACGTTTACTTTTCGTAATTTAACGTAAAAGAATGTAATCAGTATGGGGAAACTAATGCATATACAAAAGAGAGATCACATCATCACACCACCTCATCTGTGCATATAAGCTGTATTTAAGAAAAACCAGTCTTTACAAACTGTGAAAACCAACATGCGAAAGAGAAGTGTATACGTAAATAAACCGAAGCCGTATTTTCTCAATTTATTTCCCTACCCAAGAATAAATCCTCGCATCCATTAAGACTTCCCATAAAAATTACTTCTTAACTTTTCCCATATCAGACAGAGGTTTAAAGTTGGTAACTTTGAAATTCATTTGCTGGGAAGAGAATATTAGTGTATAAGTTATTTATTATGCTTGTAATAATTTTCTTGAAAGTTTCTTTCAACTTAATCGTATATGTGTACTTTGTACTTGACAATTTGTTAGTGGAAAGTTAAAAGAGTAAATACGGTTTTATGTATGTATTTATATATTTCGATTTAAAAGAAAGTGTATAGATATTTCCAACAAACAAAAGAGACACATCAAATCTATTCCTTGTCGGTTGACATTCGAAAAGCAAATGAGTGACACGACAAAGCGCAACAAAATCATTTTCGCTTTTCATGAAGGATAAATGAGGTGTGGGTATTTGTGTCATGTATACATATATACAGGTGACATACCGATTTGCAAGAAGGCACATGAATGAATATTAGCTGTGAAAACCAGTCTCCTTTTGTTAGGTATATCTACGTAGTACTGCTCTGCTTCGTTTCAAGAAACTTGAACAACAACGACAGTTTATGTTATTCTGTTTTTTTTTCTCCCCCTTTCCATACCTCAAATTTTAGGTGTTTTCATTGGGAGACAAAAGTTGTGCATGTTGTATGTAGAAATGGTCTGAAAAAGTGATACACAAGACTGTGACTAACATGTTCTCTCGCGTCTCGATGGATTTTCATGAAATAAATCTTCTACAACTTCGACTATGCTAATGGCATGGGTTTTAAGAGAAAGATTTTTCTGTGTCTTGCCATCTTTTCTCTTCCTATCGTCTTACACATACTTTACTCCTTTCTTGCTAGTACTTATGCAGCATATCCAGTCAGAATGGCAGTGTCTCTCGCTCACTCTCTCACTCTCATTCTCTTTAACTATCCCAAAGCAACATTCTTGAAGAGCTAAAGAAAGCAGAAAGACGCAACTGTTAGCATAGAAGGAAGCAAGTTATTGCACATATTTACTCAAGAAGCATGAAGTTTCCATCTCCCTTCTTCCGTAGAGGTATGTATTTTATATTTTTATACACATGTACACAGTCTACTAGTGCTGCAGGCAAGTCATTTCAGTTTTCTGGAATGAGCTCTTTACGTACATCCAAATAACTGCTGCTGTCTATAAAATAACGAATATTTCCACTAGAGCAACTCACTCAATGACTTCATGCACGATTTTGCATAAATATATATTTCTGAAATTACTTACAGCTTTCTTCTTTGTCTATGCCACTGCGGCGGTAGACTAACTTGTGTTTGCGTATAATATATGCACAATAATGTCTTTCGCTATTATAAACAGTGAGCTGTGTGTATTCATCATCGTTTTCTCTGCTGAAGAAGCAAAATGTGGAGGACAACACACACACATACATACGAAGAAAGCGAAATAGGAAGACAAACGAGAATTTTGGAATCTCTTCCAGATGAGGCAAAACCCAATCCTATATAGTCCCATATATCCACCTACAAGCAAGTAGAACACACACACAGCTATTAGTATTATCAACTGTACAAAATATCATGCAAAAAGGATGCCGTTTGGCAGTCTCCCAGCATTGTATAAATTAATTAAATGCTTAGTAAAATTGCATCATGAGCCAGCAGCAAAAAAAAAAACGACGAAGAAGTGAAGAAATCACTTCTTTTTCAACTTCTTTCTCTTCCACTTTAAAACTCCTCTTTTCATTTGTTTCAGAGAAAATCCATTTCTGTGTACATTGCTGCTTTATTATGTTTTGGATGAGAGGAGAGTAAAAGTGTAGAACACAAGATATTTTTTCATGTGGTGCTGACTTGGAGGGCGACGAGGGCATAGGAGATAAAAAGTGGAAACGGCAACACTACAGAAAGAAACATATCATACTAGTGGTACCATGAGCCACTACCACCGCCACCAGCAAGCAGCAGCATCATCATATCATCACCATCACTAAACGAATTGCTAATAATGCATTAAACTATGGACAAGCTGAGAGCGTACAAAAGTGAAAAAGAGGTGAAAGTTGAGGCGGATGGCAGACGTTCAGAATGGCAGGCAAAAAGTAGGCTTCTATTGTTTTTTCTGCAATCCTATTGTGCACGCTACTCCTTGCGTATTGTGCGCTGCTGCTCGATGTCCATTGTAGAAAATAAGCGCGAGGTTAACAACATGCACAAGTGTCTTTTATATAGTTGTATTTTATACTATTAACTATTATAGAAAATACACTGGAAATTCTGCTTTCTTCCTGGCACGGAATGCGAAATAAAAGGGTGACCAGAAACGAACTCCTCGCTTGAAGATAAGACCGGTTATTATTACTACGATACAGAGTATCTTTATTATTGCTATATTTTCTAGACGACTCCTATTATGAAAGTGATATACTAATCTATTTATTCCACTCCTGTACATAATGGCCAACCTCTCTTTTTCCCCGAGTAGTCAGTAATGGCTCACAAAAAACTACACTGCCACTTTTATGTTCAATATGAAGTTGAAACAAAGTAAGTTTGCGTTGAGTGAGTGAGGGAGAACAGAGTGCCACTTATTACGGGAGCACGGGCGGAATGTCGTGAAGTGATACACGTCCTTTTTATTCACTTTTTCCCTGAACTCTCAGATTCCCCTTTCCAGGAAGGAAATTCATGCCAATAAAGGCAAAAAGCTTTCCAATTTACCAATTTTCCTGTGTTACCTTTGTTCCTGGTTTCTATCTACTTCCTTCCCAGCCAAAAAATGACGATATTTTTTGTTTCTGATTTTATTGTTTCGCAAAGGCTCTCATAGAAGCACAAAAAACTACATCAAGACACTGCATACACTATAGACACGTAAAAGCATGGCAAATTCGGAAAATTAATGTAAGAGTAAGTGCGAAACGCATTTTTAATACAACAAATAGTACATCAGATGCAGCAAAGGACTATGAATCTACCTATCCAATTTCCCATTCGCGTGTAAAAACTGATATTCATAGCTTTGCAGTATGTGTCTAGAGAAACAAACCTATGCCATTTTGTAATGACAAAGACGTCCGCCAGCAGTTTTTGGAAGGAGAAAGCGCTACTTAGGTTTTGCAGCGGTGGAAGGAGAGGGAGAGAGAGACATGTGGAAGAGTAGCATTCTCACTTTACTTGTGTTTCCTCTGCCCTCGTTGTAAATCTTCCTCAAGTTTTACTTTCTTGTCAAAATGACAAAGTTGCTGGTAGATTGCCGATGCTATTAGCAAGAGTGATTTTTCAATGTGTGCGGCAGTTACAATCGTAGTCTCTCTCTCTCAAATAAAATAGTCTCCTTCCTTCACTCTTATTCCCTCTTGCTCAATCTAGTACAACAGAAAACATTGTAATAGAAAATAGCGTGTGTGACTGCAAAACATGATAATTTGTGCCGAGTGTGCAAAAAACGAAAACTGGAGGATAGAAAAGCGAAGAGAAAAAGAACAAATAAACACAATTCAGAAATTCCATAAAATACATGCAATTGCATACAAATGTAGTAAACAACATCGTTGAGAGCGAATAGGTGAAATATCCAAGTTATAACTTTAATACCGAAACTACACACAAGGAATGGGATTGAGTAATGTCTAGACTTTTAGCCATGCTACTAATGCATATAGGGTGACTGAGCATGAAAGCAGAAGCAAAATAGGAAGTTGTAAACTTGTGAAGTGTCTCCTTTTCTCTATAAAACATTTGACAAATACAATCCTTTTCTTACCTACCAACTAGTAGTAGTAGTAGTATGTTGATCGTTCTCGTGTAAACAATAAATAAAAGTTACACATAATATATCCATACCTTACATACAACGCACACGCTTCCTTACTCGCTATATTATTAACATGAAACAAACTGTTTTTCAGAAAAATATATGCGTAATCCCAACATTCTTTCCTATCTCACTGCAATTCATTTACTTTTTAACTTCGTGCATAGGTATTATGCATAAGCAACAGCGCGCGTCACATGCGAGCTATTGTGAGTAATTTGTGAATAATATTGTTTATTTCTTGACTGTTTCCCTTTGACTATATAGTCTTTCCTCAAGTTTTACTTTTTTTGTGGAGGATAAACATAAACACGACAAGAAACTACATGTTTGCAAAGACTAGAGTGAAAGCAATAAAGAAGCTAATGCCTGAAGTATTTTGTGAATTAATACGACTATGCTCCTGTCTGACTATCCCCTTCACTTGTGTTAAACAAGTTTCACTTCTGAACAGAGAAAGAGGAAAAAAGATGGTCGAAAAGAGAAAGTTTCAGTAGTTGGTGCTCGCGATAGCATAGTAGACAAACAACGCCTTCATAATGTCGCGTCGGGGTTGTTCATATATTCACTGTACCAGGTCTAGGTGTATAGTGACTACTGATGAAATCGTTTTTCTAAAGAAAACACTGAGTTCACATACTTAAAATATATTATAGATATAGAGTGGAATATAAATAAAGCTCTATATTATGTACCTTTCATTTTTGAAATTCAAATTTGCGCAGTTATTTTAATGGTTTGTTCAATGGTTTTATTTTCATTCTGGCTTCCTTGCTGCTACTTTTATTGTTGATTTACCACAGTGAGGAAAGATTATGCATGTATTTCAAAGCACTTTTCAAAATGGGGTTTGGGTTAAAAATCAAATTGCACTGCGGGATACGATCTTATGATCTTTTCAAAAAGAAAAATTACAACTTAGAATTCCCAGGACAAACCCCAAGAACTTTTTTTTTATGTGAAGAGTTTTTTAATACATATGAAGGGCTGAATACCATAAGATGTCCCTGCTGTATTAACAAATTCATTAATTACGTTCTAAGATGGAAAACTTTAATTCTTTAATGACCACTTCAAGTCTACTTGGGCGAAGAAATAAAAAATTGCTTACTATCGTAGGAGAGCTTGGTGGGATAATTATCACAAGAGATGATGATGAGCCCTATGACTGAACCGGGGTGACCGCATATATAGGAGTAAAAAAATACTAGTAAACGCAATATTACACGCGTTTGACATATAAAAGCATAACGAGTTTGCCAATCAAGCCATTTGTTTTTCGTTTCTTATAACATTGGGTTTATTGCAATGCCCTTTCCTATCAAGCCATAATAATAATACATACATACTGAAGTTTTTGTTGACGCAAGATGTGTGCACCGAGTCCACAGTCTACACTTGTATTTGTGCAACGAAAAACGCTAAATGGAAGTACATTTGGAGTGTGCAACCTCCAAACAGGAAAATGGAATATTTTCATAGTAAATTTTTAGCATCATTACATGCTTATCAGGGAAAACTTCTGGCATTGGATTATTAACCCGAAAAAAAATCCACTTCATAAGTGTATATTATTCCCAACTTTTATTGTTGTAATGTTCAAGTAGGCTGTAATGATTTTTGTAGCTTTTATGCTAGTTTTTGATGGCTTATACGAAGTAGCCCAAAAAGTGGCTTGCTCCAAAATACATGTTATTGCTATATGCATTAGAGTACCATGGATTGTAGGCTTCTAAGTTTCTAAATTAGCAGCACATTCTTAAATCTGCTTTTTTCATACTCTTTTTAAGAATATATTACTACGTTCACCAATCTACTAGACTGATGTTATATCCATTACATACACTTTCCTTCTTCAAAACTCCTTTCGCCTCTCATTCTTTTAAAATTCGCTATTTCGTGTAAAAGATATCTGAAACGATAACTATTTCCAACCTCCAATTGAACGTAAAACTATCTTGGATGAAATAAGGAACGTTATATTGGATTCGGAAAATATTTATGACTACACTAAGCTTGCAGTCTGAGCATGAAATTGAAGTCACCATTCTCCCACGAGTCCATAAATACTTAAAATCATTCAAACCACTGAACTATGTAAGGAGAGAAAAAATTTGTCTTGTTCATGAATAATTTTTCATGTTGATTATTTCAAAGTCCTTACGTTATTGTGCCTTGTTTGATACATCTTGTCACATGCTACATGAATATGCTTTTATGCTGTGTACAAATAGATTTTATGGTATAATGATTACAGATATCATCGTAGATAGTTACTTAAGCATGAGAAAATAACAACACATTGCCTATTTTAAGAATATTGAATTGCTGGAATAACTAGTACTGTTGGTTGTGTGTTATGCGTGTTCTATAGAAAAAATTGCAAGAATGTTAAAAAATAGGTAGACGTAGAGTATATAAATACGGGTGCTACTACAGCCAATCGAAAGATATGACTTTTGTCAGAACGGCCAAAATGGGAACTGAAATCTCATTTTGTGTCTTTTGTCTGTTTTAATTTCACTTGGAAAACAAAAGAAGATCGAGTCCCACTGCAGTCAACTAAATAGGTCAAATTGGCTGAAATTTAAAAGTATTGGCTTGCCTATTTTGTTTTTTCTTCTTATTATTCTTTTTAGAAGAACAATGGAGGGATAGATTGCAGATAGAGTTTGTGTACGTATCCAATATTATGTGTGGTTTGTAGATGAGCGGAGGGGCCAAGTACATTTTTTGCTGTAGTCAATATTTTTTTCTCCGCTCTTTTCTTTCTGGCAAATTCAAGTAAGTGCGTTCAGGGATTTCCTCTTCCAACCACTAGCATGCGAATAGAAATAAACTGTGAGTTCATTTCATCTACACTTCACTAACCAACTATATAAAGTCTGAGTGGTACAAAGTATTTTTTTCGTCAATAAAGCGTACTACTTATTACCGCTGTGGCTATAAGAAGACTTATTTTCGTGCCTGTATATAAAATACCTACATAACTGTGAGTACACAATATAAATTGTATTATAGTCAAACTTTTTCTCCATCTTCTTTCTCCTTGAGCTGCCGATGTTACACACATAGGACTGCAATTTCCGTGCTCCTTTTCCTCTCATAATGTGTCCATGATGCAGTGAAGGCTCTATCTAGTTTTACTGATGGCAGCTCTTTAAGCCCCATTTTATTGCGGACTAATCCATTCCATTCGTTCCGTAATGCGAACACCATGGCTAATCCTAGAAAATCATTTGTAGCGTTGTAATACATTCTATCTTGCCTTCCATACTGCTTCCCAACACTACCTCAGGTTGAGTTATAAAATAATTGTTATTATTATTATTACATATTGCATTTATTATTACCGTGCATTCGACTAGTTAGAATGGGTCTTCTTGCAACATGAGCAAACTTTTGCTTTCACTGTAATGTTCCTTGCCTACGATCACTTGTGAGCTGGATAAAACCGATATGATGCTGGTTAAATTGGAAAAATTCTAGGCACACTCCGGAAGAGTTGTAGATGAAGTTATTATTGCCATCAACGCAACATAGAACCTTGGCAGTTAGGTACACGAATAATTTTTATTAGACTTATGGCGGCACCGTTTTTGTGAGTTGGTCCGGACGCGAGCATTTACACAAATTCAAGTATGTAATAAGTTTCTGAGGCACTTAATTTATTTCGATTATCGAAGTGTTTTTATTACGTGAGATAAAAGAAGACAAATGCCCATGTGTGCACATGTAACTTTACAAGGAGCAATAATTATTTTTTTCTTTGGGAGATTTCTTTTCGAAATCAAATAACCTGCTTCAAGAAAGCCTTGGGGTTTCACGCAGCATCACTACGTCTTCTCACTACATTACATAATATATTGGTAAAATATATGAATGAAATATTTTATGTTCCATGTCTCTATAAGTTTTACGAATATTTTAGTACAAAGAATTATGCCGTTAGCTTCATTATAATCAACCCAACCAACAGCTTTCACCTCAACTTTCTGCCTTTGAAAACTTGCACGCAACTTTTAGGAAAAGGCAAAGGGAGGTAATTTAGAGAGAAAGTTGATTTATATGAATACACAAACGTACAAATCTTGGCACCTGGAGCAATAAGGGTTTACACATTATTCATTTGACTTTATTTGAAAATTGTTTTACCAAATTTAAGAAGGGAGCTGCTACTCTTACCGCTAACTGAATAAAATGGAGGAATATCATATTTTGCTACGATTTTATAAAATCATAAGTTCTCTGTCTTATTCTGTTCTCCCATGCGACAGCATACCTATACGCAGTCACTAGCTTAACACATGTTGAACTTTTTTTTAGAGACGAAAGGATAAACTGGCAGAGTAAAACTTTCTGATATCTCAACCAGGATCTACGTGACGATAGATATATGAAGGAGAAGGAAAAATAAAGAATTCAAAAAGAACGACAAGTTTTGTTATACAAAAAAAAGTTGGTGAGAAGTAAATGCTGCTGCCACTCTTTCTCCAGATGAACTCTCTGTTTCTGCTTTCTTCTAGAGTTGCAAAGAATAGAATAAGTTACTATACTAACTCACCTTCCAAAGAACACGACACGTAGCAAGCAAATATGTTGTGTGTCCCCTGCCTGTTAAACAGTGAGTATATTGTCGTGTTCCAAAATATGTAGTTCAGCAATTTATATTGACTATCCAGTCAGTAATGTACATGTTACATGTTCCGTATAAATTGTAAGATAAAAACAGCAACGCGTAAACATCGCCATCATCACGGATTGCTGTTTAGCGGGGAACGTGTTCATACCACCTTAGCAGAAAACTTTCATGTTTTCAGGTAATCAAACTGAAGGAAATGACAACAACACAAGAACTAGTATTATTAAATGTTCAAGGGAACATACACGTACTACTCGTTTTCCATGTAGAGCTGTAGAATACTTCTTCCAACTCAACCTTCCTTCCGCTAGACAAAAAGAACTCTTTCCAAACCATGATGATAATAAAGACGCTTACAGGTAGCATTGAAGTAGTGCGTGGAGTCAGAGCCATTTTGCAGAGTAAAACACGTCATCACGTAAGTTAGAGAGACTCACGAGGAAGCAATTTCCAAGAAGACCACGCTTCTACTGCATACGTATTGATGCCGGATTGAAAACGCTGATAGAGGTGGTGGTAGTGGTGTTCGTGGTTAGTTATGTTAGAAGAGAAGTTGGGATGAACGGAATAAATTCTCATCATCATGCTTGTTATTATCAGCAGAAAAGTTGCTTGCGATGGTGTTGGGACTTTGAATGTGTCGTTCCAATAGATAATAGGTGTAGCGCCTATGCGTATTATTATTATTATTATCACGGTGAGAAAAAAAATTCAAGATTGTGATTTATATTTTGTACCTGTTTCTTTGTAATTTCCACAAAGATATTTAGATGGAAAGCACATATTTTCTACAAATGCTCAATGAGTACGAACATATTTTTAAACAGAAACAGTATAATATCTGGAGTACGAGTAAGTTGTTAGTTGCGCTTACAAAGTTTGTTAACGAGAGCGCCAAAGATACACTGTATGAAACGATAGGACGACTTAAAAAGATAGGGATCGTAGAACTTTTTATGACATGCTTAGCCTAGCATGAACAGATAGTCTGTTCCGCGGGTGTTTGCTTGGTTTGCTTATTTTGTCTAGATACACATTTATGTAGTGCAAAAGTATATTATACTATTGGAAAGGAACTTTGCTTGCATAATAATATAGATTTTGGTATCTTTGTATAATACCTAACTTAACTGATAGAAAGCTTGTTCATTTTCCAAGAACCATTCACTTTGCATGGACATCTCTCTAATACTTTTTATTATTTTTGGGGTGGATCTTTCGTTACAAAATGTCTTTGTTGCAATTTGCATATAACGATAGCTTGCTTTTCGAGAAAAGTATTCAGATATTTCTCACAGATTCCTTTGCCATAGCCTGTAGATATTTGTCTCTATAAATAGCATGTGTTACATCAGTGGTGACGACAAAGAAACGCGAGAAAGCGCGCTCGCATTAATTCATTTTGGACGTGGTACATTGGTTCACAATACTCTCTATCTCTGTTTATCATTTGCTTTCTATCGGGATTCCGTGTTGTCGGCATTTGTGTTGCTGCGTGGTTTGGTCTCCTATACACCAACATCATACAACAACAGTAAGCCATTTTACAAGTTTCTCCGCTTTCACTATTCAGATTTATCATAAAAATAAAAATAATGACGATGATAATATAAGTAATATGGTATAAACTTGACAAGAATGTAAACTTCATAATGTGGTGTTTTTATTTCCCAACGTGCCTCCACCCGTTTCCACATAATATATAATGCATGTTATGCACAGGTTTATTTACTTTGGAGAAAATTGTGTAATAGTGGTGAGTTCGTTCACTCATACCGCCGCTCTCACAGACTATAACTTGCTGCTCTTTGTTCTGCTCCTCGTCGTCATCATGAGAGATAAATGCGAGTAGTTATTGTGTATTCACGCGCTTTCATGTTATGAATGGTACATGTTGCACTGGTTGGATAATACAATGATAATGCAAAAACCCTTAAAGGGTTGTGGTAATGATATAATATGGCGTTAGTGTGAACATAGTACACAATGAGGGCATTTATTATGTCTTTCTTTGACTGCTATTCATCCCTCGTTATATCTCTGTTTTATTGCTGTCATGAGTCTGCTTTTTCAGACCTCTGCTGTTTCTAATTCTGGAATAAAAGAGAGAGTGGTCGTAGCCGCATTTTGTTCTTTTTCGCTAGATGACACAGAAACTTTGAAGTAAAAT
>JAQIXW010002724.1:0-14708 GCA_034700685.1 Willowsia buskii | reverse complement strand
GGATGGAGGGAGTGATGGAAGACAGACATCCCCTAGTAACATCAGTACCTAGCCTTCATACTTCGGCTAGCTAATAATAAAAATATGCATACAGTCGGTAAAACAAAATGCAAAGATCCAAAGTGGATGTACTCATATCGAACTCCAGATTAAAAAAATATGGTATGAAGGTTTGTATGGCCGTTTCTGTAGTCTCGTTATCGTTACTTTTCTACAATTCCTTTGGAGGTGTGTATATTATTGTTTAATACAAAAAGCACATGGCTTATAGATTATTTCAACCTCTCCATTGTTAACTTTGTTGGTACGCGAGAGCGAGAAACCACCACAAGAATGCTGCTTCTCTGCTGTATGTAGTATTATTCTACCAATAAGTGAAATGTGCAAGGAAGAAAGTTCCTACTACAAGGAGCATTCAACGAAACTTGAAAACTTGAGTATCGAATAGAAATGGAGACGAATCGTATTTGTGGTGCGGAAAGGCTTGCACCCGGCTTTGCACGATTAGATGTTTAGATGTAGTCGTAGGTGGAACTGAAAATCATTCAAACATAAAAATTTAGTTGACCATTGCATTCTTATACTTATAGCCACGTCTAAATAAACAAGTTCATCAATCCCATACGTACCAAACAACATTTAACTGATACTGCCATGTTGCTGAATTAATAACATTTTATTTCCCATGGCTGTTTCTGGCTGCTCATATTGTATAAAAAGTACAAATAAAAACATGGACCTTCGAGTATTTCCTTCTTTCTTCCTTAACATTTATATTTATGCCTTATTTCCTCCATCAGCCATAATGATATGCTCTCTTTCTAAATAACTTTTCCTCATGATCCAAGCTAAGCTAAAGCTAAGATTGTCCGTGTTTCTTTTCATAAAACACAATAATACTGGACTTCATAACACAAATGTGCGATAATAAAATGTGTAATGCGCACCTTGTACTTATTCCTTTCCAAACCATCATCAAAGTTGAAAGTTAAAACTATTTTCTGATGAAAGTATTGCCATTACTTTTATATTTATATAGATCATAACTCACCTATCAATGTCTAAAAGGATTAAGGAAAATTTTACAAAATTAACAGCTCATACAAATGGGATGTATGGGAAAAGGATGCAGTGTGTTTGAGTAAGCGCAATTGGATATAATCCAGCAATCTGTCCATTGCTAACTTTTGGAATTTATTTCATACGAATTTTTTGCAACAATGAATTGAATTAATACGGGAGCAGCACCATGTCACGTACTAAAGTACACTTGAGTAATCTTGGAATGCCTACTAATTCTGGACAACTCGTTTGTAGTTAAAATTGCCCGTTTGTAGGGTTTGGTATGTATTTAAGTACTGTCATTCTGCTTGTTGAAAAAACAGCATGACACTTATCCTCTTCGTATCAAATCATTGTCATTGTATCGCAACCTGGAGTCGTACTCAGCCAAACGTGCGATCGCACATAATAAATGTAAAACGTGCGGGGAGCTACAAGGAATTGAAATAAAAAGAAACGCCAAAAAATATTATATGTGAGATCAGCTTCAGATTGCTTTGAGCTCTCTTGTCTGGCCTTCTTACCCTTTCCATGTCTTTATTGCGTTGATGTGCATAGATTCTCATGGTGTAGTTCACATTGCAAATAAAGAGCAGCTTTAAACTTTAAAATAGCCCTGCTTGTATGCCTCGCTATACACATTCATTTTGTGCGTGTTTTCTTCTTTTCATGCTGAAGTCTATTTTGCAACTGCAGAAAAGTATAGCAAAAGCAAAGCTTATGAAGTAATAGAACACTAGACCAAAAAATCCACGTTTACAGGGAGCAGGCAAAACAAAACGAGTGGTGACGGTGAACGTGTAGAAGAGCTGATACATTTCTACACACTTGATATAAAATGTGCACAGACATGATGCAAGTTCTATACCATTGTACTAACTCTCAACTTGACTCAACGACTCAAGTTTATATGTTAGCTAGCATCACTGACAAACTTGTGTGCGCTCTTCTTCTGTGGCAGGCCAGAGCCAAAAGCAACAGTCCTTCACAGAACTTCAAACTATATAAACGCCGCATTCCCGCTATCCAACTATAATATTTTCATGTGTAGTTCTCTCCTGTCGAGGTATTCTCGCTCTTACTTTATATTTCTTGTACAAGCTTTGGGGTTTAAGTTTGGTCTTTTTTGGGAAGACTAGTCGCAATGTAGCTTTATGAATTGTATTCGTAAGTGATGCTTCGTATCTTATGTATCGGTATATTATGCTCTCTGCTGGCTCATTCCACGACGACGGCATGTCTTACTAGAGCTGACTAGAGAAGGAATCAAGCGTTTTCTCACAATCACCATCAGTCCAGTCCAGGACTTAGCTGGTTCAACTTTACAATATTCGATATCGGCTTTTGTATTGCGTTCAGCAGACGGGAAAAAGAACGTCTTCTAGTTGAGTTTTGTATTAAGTTGGTGAATCAATTCATGACAACACCACTGCGTCTCAAGACTCTTGCAAAATGTGAGGAAAGCGATAGAGCCACTTTATCATATCTCAAGCTATGATCAACAACAGTGCATTCTATTACCCCATATCATTTATTATCAACGTTTGTATCTTCGTCTGAAAAAGTAATCAATGTCATTAGGAAAAGTACTGTGAACAGAGCAATAATAACAATTACAAAATTCTAACGAATTGCTCTTGTGAGTTGAAGTAATAACTATCAGTTTGAAAGTCAATATATCGGGAAAACCCGGGGAATAACAAGCGTTTAAATAGCTAGATCGAAAAAATCGGAGATAGACCCCGTTTCACGTATAGCCCCATAGTCCAAGGAGAAGCAGTCCGCATTCACTATTCATAGCTTTGTAGACTCTAAAGTGTATTAAATTGCTTCTAGGCATGGACATTTAATGCAATTGACGTAGGTATTTGCATTTCAACCATTTAGCCGGCACCGTGATTCAAAAACAGTTATTAATTTAGCTTCTATTCTTGACTTCACCTACCATTGCTGAGTGTTAGCAGCTCTTCTAAACTAATCATATCTGTTCTATATTACGAATTAACAATTTCCAGTGCATATCCTAATTCAAGTTTACTTTACATTACGTAACACAGTTAAGATAAGTGAAAGATATCATGTGAAAGATTGATAAAACTTAATATGGCCAATATAAACCAGCGTGTATATTTTTATACATTATGGTAAGTCTTTATCTATTCTACTGTGTACACAAAATGACCTATAAATCAGTGCGTACAAGTCAACCATAACTATAAACGACACTTATATATTTGGTAATTGCATTATTGTGTTTTCCATGATTCATCCCAAATCCAAATAAATATACCTATAACTGTGAGACAGAAAGCCCACCTTCATCTGCCTAAATGGAAGTGAACTTGTATAAAAGTTATTCTCGGAAATATTTAACAACTCGTGTTCGTGCTTATTGAAACTGACTCGTAATAATTATAAACTGTAAAGCATAATATATATGCGTATATTAAAACTCTGACAAAGCACATGGTTAAGTAGCTTTCAAGTAAATACAATAGAAAGTTTTATGGTGGTTTTTTTTTTGTTCACAAGAATCTACACTAGAATCGGACAGAGTGAAAGCAAATTTATGCACGCAAGACAAAATCACATGTAAATACCTAGTCATTTATAATATTAGATCCTCTATAAATGCGGATGCATAATACTCTTCACTGCTTGCACAGTCATTCCAACCACTTTTTAAAACATAACATGCTTCTTTGAAGCTGAAAACAAACACAAGTACTACACACAACAGAAAGAGGAGATCCAGCTTTAGCAAGCTAAAAAAAAAGTAGAATAATCTTCAGAAGGACTTCATAAACCACAGACTCGCTTCTGCACGTACAATTCTAGTTATCAGGAACAACAGTTTATTGTGAAGAAGTGAGCATCTACGAAAGGAATCTAAAAAGCCACTTAATTCCAAACCACAAACAACAAAGGTAAGTAAAAAGATAACCATGTATTCGTTCGTGCTAATCGTAATAAAAAAGACTCCCATCAGTTGCACGCTTAAGCCAAAAAACCTATTGTTTTCTCGTTGTCATACAATTACCTTAGAATAATGAGGAAACTCCATTATCTTCACTATTGGCATTTAGCAACATTAACGCTCACTAAGAAGAGAAACATTCAAACAAAACCTTCAATTTTCATGTGAATGCTGCTTAGCTCAACTGGTCTTTTGTTAGAATCAACTTAATTGGGAAATGCGCATTGTTTCAGCAGGACAAAAAGCTTTTTTATACCTCGGTATTTCTAAGCTTTTCTCTGTAGGAAACTGAAGGAGTGCGTAGGTTGTCTTATGCATAGTTAAACCACAAATTAGTGCGAATCTTCGTCATTCGTTTATGCATTCATCTAGTTAAAAATAATGCACCCAAATATATTAGCCCACGCTTATTATGGAAAATAAATAATATGATTTAGTTCATCATAGTTTCAGACTTTCGGCGCAACATAATCCTCCATGTTATCATTTTCCACGCATTCAAATATTTCAAACTCATCTATTTTGTAAAGAAGTAGGTATTTAAGAACATTACATCCATTATCATTATAAAGAAGCATTGCACCAAATCTTTTACCACCAGCAGAGATAAAGCTACTAACTGCTTTTTGCTCTACTCATCACCAGGCACAAGCACCATGGCACATGACTGAGTTAGAGTGCATCCATGATATGAACCAGATAGGAACACGAATACTAGTTTATTTATTCAATGATATTAAATGCATCTGCATCCCACTTTTGCTATTTAGCTTTTGTGCGACTAGAACAAAGCAACTAAACAAGTATATTGGGGACTTTTCTATAGGTTTACAAAATTGTAAACAAATGGGATCTCCATTTGTTGGAGACAAGACAGTCTTGTTCATTTTCTGCTTGCTACGACATGACATTACTGATGATGATGATAATGGTGGGCAATCATGTTATTGTTGATAATGACAAAAAAGATGAGATCACCCACAGACTCCGTGTAAACTTGAATTCATACTTGCATAACAGTGAAGGGATAAACTATCTAAAAAGAGATGACACTGAATGCGAGTACTAATATCCAAGAAAACAATGCACCACACAAGTATCCAAGTGGTGCTGAAGATATTTTTTAATTCATGATAATGATGAAGTGCGTGTTAGTGACGACCACAATGAATTGAATAATATGGAATGGCTGATGGTTGGAATGGTACAATGTGTGCATGCATTCTGAAGATGAGGATCAGTTGTATAAGATTTGGTTTCCTCCAATGGACTTTTTCCCTGTTGCAAATAAAAACCATCTTACGTTTTGCTTAATTTTACTATAAGAAGCATAGTAAATTTGCGGTACACATAATAAAATCTCAAAATTATCTCAAAACATTTGGCTTCGTGTCATTCCAGCGTGGGCTGTTGTTGAGCGCGGTTCATCAGCGAAAGTAAGATGGGTAAAGTGACATATACACAACTTTATTTCTTGCTATTTCTTTTAGCATGGAAGAGCAAAAAACTGTTTGTTATTTGGAAAAATAACCCCATATTGTACACAGACAACCACGTAAGCACCAGAAAAGAAGAAGCGTTAGTTTGAAGTTTTCGCGATGTTTAAAAAGCATTTTATCTTTTACATGCTACTGCAAACAAAACATGACACGACATTGTTTCTGTTGTCTTAACTTATAGCCAATGAACCAATATCCCCCGCATCTCCGTCATCATCATCATCATCATCACAGCAATAAAAATTGGCTATTACTTTTTGGGCATCTTTATTACTTTTGTTGTTCTGTCTAAAGAAACCGAACGAATTGATAAAAATTACATGCTTTGCATTCCAAAAGTCCATGACGTCTTTTTGCATACCATACGACATTTTTACTGAACAAAGTATACTGTGAAGAAAATGTTGTCTTACCGGTAAAGGCAGCATTTTTCGCCAAAGGAAAGAAAAAGTGGTTAATTGTCATCGTGGTTTTTTATGATTATGATAATGGGCAGGAACAAAGAGATATTGCATAAGCATAAAATCATTATTGTCATTGTGGAAAAATCTTGTAGCATACCTGGGAGCGCTGCTGGAAAAAATGGCAAATAGTAAAAAAAAAAGCTGTTTTCTAGGTAGAGCATGGCTTGAGGTTTTTTCGTCTTGAATATTCGTATGCTAGATATGATTAAATTCCTATACTTACTACTTTACCGTCTAATATTTTGTATTTACATTTCTTATTCCGTTTTCCGTCTTGTGTGTGCAGTGGGATGATGCTTATGATAGGTTAGCACATCATAATATTAATATGATTAAATAATGAACACTATTTAGCGAGTGAAATATGACGCTACTATACTCCTAAATAAACTATCCCGAGTCTCATAATGACACCACACACCAAAGTAAAGTTTGCTACCACACCTGAATACACTGAGCACACAGATATATATCCTAGCATTTAAAAATTGCGTGTGTTACGCTGTCACAAAATCATACATTTTAACAGTTTTACCATCCTGTCTGATAGTGATGAAATGATATAGATAGGAGGAAACCCAGTTACTTCTCATGGATTCTCTGTTAAATAAGTTCCACACTACACATTAAATAGTTTTGCTTGAGCAAACATGAAAAGGAAAATCTAGCGTAACCACCATAAGCAAGCGTAAGCAAGGGAAAGATACATGGAGATGATGTGATCATTCTATAATAATCGTGTGCCAAGTTCAAATTAAACATCGAGTTGCTTGGAAAAAAAATCTTCAAATGGAACTGCCGGTATTGCAACTTCTTCTCGTGTCCTAACGATGAGGAGCGGCAAGAGGCTCGTTCCGTGCTTAGTCATGGATCATGTTTTGAACGTTGCTGGTGTTAGGTCAAGGTGGAATATATTTTTCATTTAAGAGATTTTTTTTATCAGGTTGATGATGAGAAAGACATAGAGACATGGTTTACTTTTGATGTAACTTTTGCAATACCTTCATTAATAAAAACTGTAAATCAAGTTACAATGCTTGTGTCTGGTTGATCTTCATTATCATCATTTACCCTTTTCATTCCAAACTTTAGTTTCAGGATTGAATGAATCGAAAACCAGCAAATACATTATAAGCGAAACTTCAGACTGTAAAAAACACTGCACGTAGCACACTTGGATAATTTTTTTAGAATAAATTTTAATCTTTTTTTTTTGCTTGTCACCACGTCACAGAAGCTGGCATCTGAAGTAAGTTACGAAAAGCATTGTACTGGTTTTAGTCCTCCTATACAAACCGCCACCGCGTATTCACCTTACAACATAAAATATTGCATTTTGGCTAACATTAAATGAGGTGATTAGTAGGGAATAACATATGTCATCATTGTTATGCAGATCATTTTCTTCCTGCTCCTGCTGATCTTTAAACATCATCAGAGTACGAAGAATTTATACTTATGATGATATTGTAAGATGCACAGAGATTTAAAAGCTTCTTCATCTTCTTAATGGGTAAACAGACAAATATGTATAGAGGTAGCATACTTTTCCCCTTTGTTCCTTCAGTTTAGTTGAATTTAGTTGGAAAGATCGGCATTAATGATAATGATGATGATTATGCTTTTCTGCATGTGTGATGAGCTTGTACTGGTTGTTTTGCCCCTATCTCACTATCATTTCCATAATTGAGCATATGATTATATTTGGTTTAGCTTAGTCATGTCGCATAATTTTTATGTACATATTTGGAGAAAAGCTGACTGGAGCAACAAAATGTTGTGTTTTTTCACTAACCTGTATTGGATATACACATTTGAAATTTACATAAAATATCAGAGAAGAGAGTGGGACAACAAAAACCTCACTAGCACAATGACAGGTGATGTTCCCGTACTAATACCTATATAATACCTTACACAGCTCTTAAGATGATGGTATGTGCAATCATCTATTTTTTGGCGTTGTGACTCGGTGACACAAAAAGATAGAAGATGATAATGCATCTTCACGAAAAACTTGATCCATTTTACAAATTGTTCTGTTCCATGCTTTTCCTTCTATCTTTTAGTGTACTTATTGTTATGATCATAATGATGTTGTAAAATGTAAGCCATCGTGTTTACTTACCTGCGGTCGAACTGAAAATGCATTATTTTGTTTAAAATCTTATGTGTATCAAATTTATTATTTTAATGGTTTATTTTTATGTTTTGGAAACGTTTGAAATATTAAGTTCTGAAGGTTTTGGATTTTGGATGGTTTGTAGTACTGTGAACAAAGAATTTACCAGCATTTGCAATAGCGCGCGTGGAATAGTGAAATTACTAAAAAAAATTCATATTATTCCAAATGTGTGCACATGGATGTATAATATGCATAGACATGTGCATGATAAAAATTTTACACACCCATCACCCATGTTTTATTCAGTTTGCCATAAAGAAAAGCGATCTAGTAAAAAACAAGACGTTTGGAACGATCTCTTACAACATCGTTTTGTGTTGTAAGATATAATCTGCATCTTTCGTTTCGTTTTTCTTATCACCTACCTCACAAACCGTCAAGACAGGAGCCAGAATCAGCAGGTATTTTTGTAACACATGAGTACATATCGCATCTTAATAATATCGCAAATCGTCTCCCCTTCACTTGAAGAATGAAAATTTTATGAACGTATGAAGCGAACGCAACAAACGTAACGCATCGTTAGTCTTAAAACTCCTTTTCTGGAAAAGATATTCATCACCACATAGAATGTTGAACAATTTGAGTAAAAACAGCAACAGAGTACAAACGTTGGATTCTATGATTTTGTACAGGATTTATTACTATGATAAAGGTAAAAATACGGTTTTGCAAAAAAAAGTGAAATATGAATGAAAAATATCTGACTAGCTGGCTGGGATTCAATGGGTTGAAAATATGCAAGCCAGAAAATACAAGATGTGAAGCAACGAATGGACAGAACGACAGAGAAAAGAAATGAAATTAGACTGGGATATGATGTCAGAACTGTATGATTAAAAAACTTTTTTACTACGGCTTAATAATCCTTGAGGCATGGCACGATTTGGTCCAGCAGTAACGTAAAATGATTCATATGTGCTTAAACTGGAACTAGAGGCAGCAGAATAAAAGAACAACAAGCACATTTATGCTAATAATTATTCCAATTTTGGCCTACGTATTCATATTTATCTGTGAGCGCATTGCAATATACTTTTTGTTCAGTAAGGCTTTGATTTAAATCAGCACAAGTCTTTGTTTTAGTTATGCATGCGAAACCGGCGGAAAGTATATTTGAACGGTTATATTACTTCAAATTCGTGCACAGTCTTATACTGTATGCGTGTCTATCAGATCCGAAAATGTTGGGTAACGAAAACTTTCAGTTTCAGTTTTCAGTAAGCCATTCGTTTTAAAAGCATTCACTTCACGACTATAACTTTGAATTTTTATGAATAAAGAAACCTGCACCGAAAAAGAAGAATTAAGGTAGGGCAAGTTGAAGGCTGTGAGGACACAAGACAAAATAATGCTGATTTTGATTACCACTGCCGCAAGCATGTGGAATATGTAGCAAGATGTGAAACTAAAAATTCCTTCTCTCGCCTTGTAATTTCATGCGTGTGTGCAGTAATGTAATCCAGAGTTTAAAATTGCAAAGCAGTTTACGAGTAAATTTCATTTTGCAGCAATATCCTGCCGACCTTGTTATAATGCATTTTATATAGCACACGCTTATCATAGCAATACGTAATAAGCAAAAGTAGCAAAAGTATATAATGGTAAACAAAGTTGCATTTCAAGCGTTGACTTTCAAGTGCAAGTCTTAAAAATGTACACCTTATTATGCAAAGTGACTCTTTTGTCACAAATTGCATGTTATAAAATGTTGTTCCCTTCTGATATCCGAAGTTCTGAACGGCATTTTATATACAGCAGCACTAACCAGCACTTTTGTAAGCTCAATGTGTATGATTGATTATAATGTCAAAACATGCACGACACTTGGTTTGTAATAGCGTAAAGAATGTAACTGCTCACTGGAGAGAAAAAAACTAGTATTTCTTCAGTTGGATTTACAAGCAACTTGTTTGGCAGTGTTTTGTTTAACTGACTGAAATAGAACATAAACACATCTACCTAGTCGACACATACTGAAACATCGTGTGCGTAAACATCAATGTAAGAGTAATTTGCAGAAAACGCTTTGCTGGATGGATGTGAAAAGTATGCTGTTGGACTTGTGTTAGAGTACAAATGCATTTAGTAATACGCAAAATCAAATATAAAATCCCTTCATCTACATTTTTAAAAGGGAAAACACGGTTCTGTAGTTAGCATTCTCGGTGTTAGTTATTTTTGCAGCAATGATCACAATGACGTTGCTGAATTCAGTGGAGCTTAAAAACTGACCACCGAAACGGATAACGCCTTTTAATCCTCGTGAGCTATTTCATAGACTGCAAATAAGTTTTTAGTGGTCTAGTACAACATTTTTGTAAATTTCTATTGCTTATATACGCGTAGGTTTTCTATGAGTTTGAGTCTCAAGCCAAAACACTAGAGAAAAATAGGAATGTTACATATGTGCAGTGTCTTTTTGAGCAGGGAGTACTAGTATTCAGTTAATTACCCTCTGAGCAATACTCAAAAAGCGTAATCGCTCGTAAATCTTTCAATTGCTACCACTGCTGTTCCCCACAGTAGTTTTCTCGCGATGCTGCTGTGGTGTTTAAATTGGACGGAAAGGTCTATTCACCTTAAAGCACGCGTTCAACAACAAGCAACCCGAGAAGAAATTGGTAATGCCAATGTCGCTTTTGGATGTTTGGGTGCTAGTTGATGCCATTATACACTATGGTTAATGGCAATACATGTATGTACTTCAGACACCGTCCGCAAGGTATTTCCAGCCTTTTGTAAACCACTATCGCTAATCATGAAATTATCAATCATCAATATTTCATAAAGTGCCCTAAACCGTGGTATCTTTTGTGAGTGATTTGCTAATTAGTGAGTTCAATCTACATGAAACATTACAAAGAACTAAAAAATGGTTAAAAATTTGCCCTCATTTCACAAACGAGAGCCAAAGCTAAAACCAAATTTTCACTTGAGTGATACAAATATTCTATAGTTTCGTTTACATTTTCAAGTTTAAAAAAGCTTTGTAAAATTGTTAACATTCATACCATGCATATAGAAAATGTTTGTATCAAAGAAATTTTCGTATAAATTTTTATGCGTAAAAATCTCAAACGATCCATTCAGAGACAAAATCTTTCAGAAAAACTGGAATGGAATTGTCTAAATGACATACTACTCAACAAAATAAGCTATATAGGTACCAACTTTGCTTCGCACCAACATTATTTGTCAATAGAGGTTTTAATTCGCAGTGCACATACAATAGCCGCCAATTTGGCATTCGTATTCTTCTTTTCTGTTTGACAAATTAATTTTTTGTCGATCCAAATGACAAGTGGAGTAGTTAGTGCAGTGGTCTGGTCCTCGTCTTTCTTCAAACTTCAACTCAAGCTATAGTCGTACGTTTGCCGCACTGTTTTGTGTATAACGTTGACACTTTACTAACATTAAAAGTTCGAATCGTCCCCACTCTGCTAGAAGAAAGGACTCGGAATAAAAGGAACATCAACTTCATTTCTGTCTCTTATGTTGCTGCTGCTCCTGCTTTTTTTCAATGTTACGTGACGTGATGGGACCTCCATCAATTAAGATCGGATTCCGGCAGCGATAAACCATGCTTTTATTGATCCACCAAAAACCATCCCAGCATGATACTGTGTAGTATCGTTAGTCTCATCCTCGTCATCGTACAACAACATCGCAGAAGCGGTTGTTGTTCATGATTATGATGATCATGTCGACAATGTTGATGCTGCTGGCTGCTACTTAAACTGTGTTCATTTGCTTGTCACTTCTGTCGTTTTTCTATTTCGTTGTTACTACTGTTTTGTGCTGCTGTTGGCGAGGATAATAATGAATGATAAAAAGATAGATTTTATTGGGATAGGATGAGATTTCTGCAAGTTTCATCCCAACGAAGAATGATTATTTATCAGAACAGCTCGTTAGGTAAAACTGCATGAGAATTCTCTGAAAATTCCCGTCTGTTTTGTAACTTTGTCTGTGAATGTCAACTAGAACCTTGCTTACATGTAATGTTTTTGCACACCCTTGTCATTGCTTTGAAGCAGATGGATAAATTAAAAATCAAGATTCCTTCTTGAAGATTAATATACTTTACTATTCTGACAATAAAATGATTTATAGTTCACTTTGACTATGCACTTCTAATGATTAAATGATAAATAGATCATAATAAGTGCTATCATTAATTTATTCAATCGCCGTTATAAAATATTTCCACGGAGCAACTTCTCATACATCTTGCAGTTTTAATTAGGTATGTTAGCGTTAAAGCAGTGTAGACTTTTATTCATTTAGTGGGCTCAGTTTCCAACGCTTACAACGATTTTGTCGAAAGCATAAAAATTCGATTATTAATGGTAAAGGGTGATATGGGTTCAACAACTTTTTCAATCCCATTTCAATTTATATTCAATCAAAGAGTCCACTATTGAAACAAGTTGCTTCTTCTTTTAAACTATATTACGTCTGTTAACCTGCAAGCAATATCAGAGAAAGAAAGGCTGACAGGCAGATGATATACAGCTCACTTAAGTCAGTGAGACAGCGAGATATTTTTGATATATGACACGATGAAAGCAAATGAGACAATTACGAAAAGCATTTATGTACGCACAACATTCCATTATAACTACAGTACTATAGATATCCCAGGGCCATTTCACAAGCTAACATCATTGTGCTGTGTGGTTGTGTCACTGTCTATTAAAATAAATTTAATTGGCAGAGATAGAAAGCAAAACATTATAGTACCCACACTAGTGTTAACATTTCGGTATGAAAATAAAACTATTACATGTATGCATAGCTGTATTACTTTTTTCTGGGTCTGTCTCTGTCTTCAAACATTTTGTTACTTGTCATCATTCTTGTTTGCAGAAATTTCATGGCCATGGCCATCATATAATTCGCCTCAAACTATTTATATAATATTATTATAATCTTGTATCTTTGCAAAAAAAAACTGGCGAAATTATTTGTTTCATCGTGACTAGTATTTTGAATAAAACATTTTATGTTTTCTTTTATTATTGTACAATTGACTGGTGTGCCATACCAAACCAGAAATTGTGGCGGAGAATTTCGTATCTTGCAATTTTACTAGTAGTATTTTAGGGTGATGGATGGATGATGAATTTATATTTACATGAGGCTGAATTTATTTTGTTAGGCGCATAGGTACTTAAAAGAATGTACTTACATGCACCAACACAAAAAATGTAAACACTTCTCACGATATCAACAACTTGGATAGAACAATGTGGAAGGTCCTGAATTGATACTCGTTTTTATGCTTATACAAACAACATCATATCATCGAGTTTTATTTCCTCCTCAGTCAAACAGACAATCAGCGTCCTCATCATATTCTAGTTGAAACATGATAACAGGAAACAAGCGTCTCCTACTCTGATGTTAATTTGCTATTGACGAATTTTGACAGGCCCAGTCAAAATATTATTCAATATTGTACTCTTCTTGTAAAGTGACACAAGTAAAATGGAATTCTATCATGCTAATGTGAGAGTTATAAACATTCATTTTGCAATTCAGATATTATGCATACGCCAAGACTCATGTTTAAATTATTTATTCGTCTGGGGACGGTGACACTGATGTTGGTGAGAGGTCCTCCCAGTTAGATATACATACAATGGAATGCCAGCCAAAAGAAATGTGTTTGTTCGCGGATATGAGCAAAAGGTAATAGAAGTATTAGCTGATGATGGTATGATAGTCGATAAAAAGTACATGCATGGTACCAATTCAATATGCCTTTGCTCAATCTGTTTTTCATTTGGTAATGCAGAGTGTTAGTTTAAAATTAATAGAATTATTGATTTTTTCACACTTCCTTCATAGGAAAAGGGCATCATCACAAAGAAAAAGTTGGAAGGTTGTTTCCGAAATCCAATGTTATATTACTAACATTGTAAGTAGGATATACACAGTAAAGGCATGTTCAAAAATTAGTTCTAAGGCTATAAAAACCTGCTAATTAAACTTGAACATTGATTCTCAACTACAAGTTGTAGTTCATCTTATTTGTACGTTAAGTAATAACAAATTACAATGAATCCTCATAGAGCCTCACTTTTTGCTATTGGAACAGAAAAATAATAGTTAATTATTTTCCATTAAAATACGGATGGTGAAATACTGAAAAAACAGAAATATGGGAGTACGAAAACTTCATATTCAGAAAATGACAGTCTATTTTTAGCATATGAAATTTTCGTTTATAAAAAGCAAGTAGTTTATAAAAAAAGCAATAGCGAAAAGTGTGATCGTTATCGTTAGCATAAGTAGATAGACACATTGATATAAAGTAGGTGATATTTACTTTGTTTTAAACTAGTTACAAAAATAGAAACTCTACTTTCAAATAAATAAGGTCAAATGCAGAAATATGGATTTTCAAAGCAGATAGAATTTCATCACTCGATATAAGAAACATTCCGATTTGTTTTAGTTAGTGTTGGTTTACTTTCATGTCTTCGATTTATATTGAGCAAAATTCGAGTAGC
>JAQIXW010002723.1:0-14710 GCA_034700685.1 Willowsia buskii | reverse complement strand
TCACTTGAATAAATTACCTTCAGCTCAGGTCCCCCATAAGGAACTGAGCTAAAATAAGCTGGAAACTCAGGATTTTTTAAAGGCGAATAAATACATGCCTAATTTATATAGGGAGATTTTGGCGGGCTTACTATGGCTCTACGTGAATGCATGTATTTTTTATTTTGCCCAAAATACCCATAAAAACAGTGAGGCGAGTGACCAATAATACCCGGGTAAAATTTAATTTACCCACCCAGATAGAAACCCATGTGCCATGCCTGGAATTCACGAACAAAATATGCTTAATTACCTATATTTGGAAAAGTCTCACAACCCAACGAGGCTATCTCCTTGTGGACCCATTCAAACCCGGATTCACCCACGTTCCTCACCCAGAGCGTAACGCCATGCCATGCTTGCAGGAAACGATCACGCCGAAAAACAGGAAAATAAGCCAATTAAAATCAACTAAAGTGGTTTTAGTGCATACTAGATAATAGTGAGCTTGTAAAAAATATCCAATCTTCATTACCCAATACTTAAGACGGCTTATATGTAAACATAATGAAACAATTATCTGTCACGCCACTAGTTTTATGTTAATTGTTTTTTTTGAAAAAATATATCGTGGACTCACTATTGTCTAGCTTCTTGAGTTGTTTACCAGACTGCATAAAATATCATTTCTCGTTGTTCCACAGTTTTCTAAGGTGTATTTTTCCATCATTTATTATTCCGAAGATCTAAAACTCCTGTTGTTCAACATTTTCAGCAAATTACATTTTTTCAAAAGAAAAAACATTGTAATAAAGAGTGTAACAAACCATATATTTCATTTTGCATTATCTCTGTTTTTACACGACGTGTATCTATTTACACGACGATTTAAATTCTGCGACAAAATGCGCGCTAACCGCAAATTGATGAATTTGAGTATAGTTTTAAGTTGCATTCTCCATTCAGCTTCTCCTGTAGACTTGCACTTGGAATCAATGTTGAAACAAGTGGACTCGATATTGTCTGCAACTTATATTTTTCATGGATTAGAAACAATTCAAGGGAAAATTTCGTACCCACGAAATTTACAACAAGCATTGTTAATTTTTAAAGAATCATATGGTATCCAATATCCTTTGTGTATTCATAAATACACAGCAGACACAGTGCCAGTGATTATTCTACCAGTCCATATAATATTCACATCCTATGAATCTCTACTTGCTAGATACAGCGCATTCAGTGCCACTAAAACTTTGATGAGTAGTCCTGATACATTAGTGTTAATGATTGTTAGTAATTTCGATGCAAATACGATAGAATATACACAAATCGAATTAGGATCGCAAAACCGTCTGCAAAAATCTATACGCTCGATGGACTACATGGAAGACGGTTACTTCAGAAACAGCCCAGCTCTTAAACTCTTCGTTAAATTTCAACCAAAGCCCATATATCAGATTTACTGTAACTATTTCTGCAAAACCGGAGTTCTTAAGACATACAGCGACTTCAAAGAAATGTTTGCAGTTAATCAGGGACTAAGACATTTCCACAAACAGTTATTTTGGTCTGGCAACAACATAAAGATACCCGCTTATAGTCCCTATTCTGTTAAAACAACCAAAGAATCTGATATGAGTCTGTGTGACTTTATTTACAAGACAAGAAAATATTATCTTCTTTCTGATACTGATCATTGTTGGGCCAGTGCAATGCTAGGAGCTGAGCTCAGTAAAGTTCACAACATTTCATATTCCAAATACTATTACCACTCTAATTTCCTGTATCAGAATGATGCAGATTTAAAATGGGCAAGCAACCATGTCTCTACTCTGTATTTACAGCATTTCACAGGATACGTCTACTACTACTGCGTTTACATCAAAGGCTACAATCCGAAAAGCTCAGTTGACTATTATGTTTGGTTGGCACCTTATACGGAGTCAAGTTGGATGTTGCTCTCGTTATGCTGGGCTACTTGTGCGGCTTTAGTAACCATGATGAATGGAAACATGAATGTGCAGGCATTCTTAAATTCATGCTTTCTTGTGAAATCAAATAAAGAAAGAAATACAATAGTTTATTTTGTATTTGCTGTTGGAGCTACATGTTTTTTCACTATGTACGGATCCAATATAACTGGCATGGTAACCGTAAAAGAGAAACTAAAACCATATAGCACAATTAAGGAACTTTTCGCAAATGGATTTACCCACGGCAAGTGGCAACCTTGCTTTTGGTCTTCTGTTGCAAACTTTTGCAGAATGGAGAATAAAACTGAAACTAAAATCGCTTTAACAGATTGGGTTTTCCTAAAGTCATCATGGGGTTTAGGGGCTAAATGGAAGGACTGGTATTTACGACAGTTCAGAGCATCAGCTAAAAAGTATAATATTAAGTGTTTCTATGTACCGGAGGAGATAGACTCGAAGCCCATCAACTACGATATGCATACAGTCAATCGTCACTGGATGATTCAAACAAGCGAACGTTTAAGAGAATCTGGAATAATTGAGTGGTGGGATAGAGTGGCTCTTTATTCTGAGGCTAATCAGAACCGTAAGAAATTTATTGTTTCTAAGAGAAATGTTCGGATTCCTGATTTGATCAAGTTTCGAAAAATATCAGCCTTGATGATAGGTTGGAGTTTGATTTGGATTGTGGCAGCACTTGTCTGGATTGTAGAAATGGTTGTAGGGGAGACCCTTACAATTGGAGTTGTTGTATATTACGTAAGAAAATTATTCTCTGTGTTGTATTTACGCGATGACAAATTTTATGCCTCGAGTTTTATGAATAGTAATCAAAACTAAATTAGGCCTATGAATAAAATAACGGTGTGTTACTTCTTAAGTGTTTGTCTCATCCCCATTTTCAATATTAATTTATTCTACTGTCGGTATATATATGCCTGCCATGCACAACGATAATTATACGAACCAACATCTCCATAGACCATAAGGTGATCTAAAGAAATTCTACAAAGGTGGCAATAAAAATTCTATACATTAGCCAGTAATATTTTGTACAAATAAAACTGCTCTGCTATCCGCTCAATGTTAACTGGATTAAATATAAGGGAAAAGCAGACGAGAAAAAGAGAAAAGAAGACAAGTTATAATAATTGCAAATTATTGGCATATCGATAAATCCCGAAGGAATATCATATGGGACTATGGTTAGAAACTTACTGATTATACCACACTACTCTTGCATCCATTTTATTGTAAATCGTTTTGATTAAAATTCTAACGAAAACACAACCGCTTACTAACGTGTTTGTTGTGTTTGCTTCAATAAAATCTAAATTCATCAGATTCTAAAAATAGAACTAAGAACATTGTTACGTTGAGCCAAGCAGCAACTAACTAGACAGTTGCATCGCATAACTTTATAATTGTAATTTTATTGCAAGGAAATAAAAACATGTGACTTATTGTAGATTGGAAATCAAACATTTTTGGATTTTTCATCTAGAATATTTAGAATTGAGTTTTATATCAGTCACATTTTTCTTCGCGAAGATCTCCTTATTCTGCTATTAACTTATTTATAGAAATAAAAATCTGTAGCATATTAACAAACAACGTATTTTATGTCAAAATATTATGGTTGTGCTAAAAAATAGCCAAGCCAATAAAGTGAAAAACAAACCATACGTGTACACATGGTAACCCATACACCAGTATACACGTAAAATAGTCATTAGTCATTTCCTCATCCTCATGTCATATATATCTTCGTCGGCTTATTATCAAACTAGATGAAAACCCGTCGACTTTGAAAGGTTCCATTTATTATTATCTTTATTGAAAAACTCTGCAGATTTGTAGTTACAAAAATCAGTGTCATGAGAAAAACAAAAAAAAGGAGATTTAATTTTTCTAAACAGCCGACTAAATAGATAAACTGGAAGAACTACGAAAAATCAACAGTTCATCAACAACTAAAACAACTGTGTTTAGTGGTCTTAGACAGAAAACGGCATGCTTATCGTTCATTTCATTTGACAGGTTTTCATTTGAAATGTAATATGATCATAGACCACGAATTTTCGTTTTCTTATGACGACAAATTTAGATTCAAATTTTACTTGCCTCAATTGGCAGCGACATGATTTCAAAACCGGTAGAGGTGAAAATAAGCAATTTTCATCATTAAAATCATTGTCAAGACGGTTCCAAGAGAAAAATTCTGAAGAAGCAATCTTTTTGTTTTAACCAACGAGTATTTTTTTGAAAACAAGTATTCATATACTCAATAAACGGAAAACAACAAAAACCTCTTTAAGTATTTCAACTACTTATATATAAAGATCAAGACAAGAAAAGCAACTAGATTGAAATTGAAAATAGAAAATCTATCACGCAACCACATAACTTTGTTTTTACGTCCAATAACATCTCAAAATAAGTTGTCCTGAAAAGAGCAACGAACCAGGCAATACTTCAGTTCACATTGTTCCGGATTTAAAAAATACGTATATTACTTCAACGGTTGAAATTCTGAGACTCACAATGAGTGTTATCATCGCGAATATACATTTTAGTTTAATTTTTAATTTTATTGTTGGCTCAACTTGCATCGTAGATTTGGAATCTGCGACAAAACAAATCGACTCGACACTGTCCGCAACATATATTTTTCATGGATTGGAGAAAATCAAAGAGCAGATTGCATACCCAAGCCTTTTTAGGCAGACACAATTATCTTTAAATGAATCCTACAAAAGTAAAATATTACGTTTTATGCATAAATACGCAACACAAACGTCACCACTTATTATTTTACCAGTCAAAATCTGCCACTTTGAGTCTCTACTGACCGAAAATGCAGCCACTGCCACAAAAACCCTAATGAATAGCCCTGACGCATTAGTTCTAATGCTTGTTATTGATGTCACTACGAACGCGCAAGAAAATTCATGTTTGAGTTTATTGACAACACAGTGTCTACGCAAAAATCTACAATCGTTTGATGACATGAAAGACGACCACTTCAGAAACAGCCCTTCATTAAAATTTTTCGTGGAATTTCTACCAAAGCCCAGATTTCACATGTACTGCAATCATTTCTGCAAAACCGGATATCCCCAGGTTTTTGGCGACTTTAAAGCAATCTTCGGAGATACTGGGAAAGTAATAAATTTTCATAAATATATGTTTTGGTCTGGGAACAACTTAAGAATACCTGCTTACATTGGGTACACGACTGACCTCATGAGAAGCAACAGCAAGTCAAAAAGATTCCTGTGTGACTTAATCTACAAAACGAGAAGTTACGATCTTCTTCACAAGATTCTTCACTGTTGGGCCAGTCAAATGTTGGCAATCGAGCTAAGCAAAGCACACAACATTTCATACTCCAATTTGAAAGATCTACCTTCGTACCATGACCAATCTAATTTCCTTATTCAAAATTTCTCAAATTACAATTTCGTTGCAAGCCATGTTTCCACTCTGTATCTACAATTTGCAACTGGATCCATCAGGTACTACTGTGTTTACGCAGACGGATACAACCCGAAAAGCTCAGTTGATTACAAAGTCTGGTTAGCACCTTTCACAGGGTCAAGTTGGATGCTACTAGCAATATGCTGGGTTACTTGTGCGGCATTAATAACTTGGATGGAGGGCAAAGCTAATGTAAAAGCATTCTTACAGTCTTACTTTCTCCTGAAATCAAACAAAAAGGAGAACTGGACAATTTATTTCGTAATGGCTGCCGGGGCTGCGTATTTCTTTCACTTTTACGGAATAAATATAACTGGCATGGTAACTGTAAAAGAAGAAATGAAACCATTTGAAACCATAAGTCAATTTCTAGCGAAGGGATTTAACCTTGAGAATTGGGAAGTTTGCAGTAAAGCAGAAGCATCATATTTGTGTAGATTTGGAAATAAAACGAAAAGACGGATGAAGTTGAAAGATTGGGTCACCCTTAAGTCATCTTGGGGGGCCAGGCCAAATGGAAGGATTGGTATTTGCCACAGTTTCGTGTCGTAGCTAAAAGGGATAAAATTGAATGCTTTCATGTCCTAGAAGAATCGGACATAAAGCCATACTACGTTGTAATACATACAGTAAATCGACACTGGATGATCCAAACTAGTGAACGCTGAAGGGAGTCTGGATTAACTGATTGGTGGAATAACATTGCTCAACATTCTACAGAAAACCAACATCGTGAAACATTTGTTGAAAATGAGAAAAATGTCAGAATTCCTGATTTGATCAGTTTACGAAAGATTTCAGCTTTGATGCTAGGTTACGCTTTAGTCTTGACTATTACAGTATTGGTATGTGTGGTAGAAATGATTGAAGGGCAGATAATCACAATAAGATATATTGTATTTTATGTAAGAAAAGTGCACTCTGCTTTGTGTTTGTTCACAAAGGAAATCATGTGTAGTGTGTGCTCCAGGTATTTATGCAATGATAATATTATTGATGCTTATGAGTAGTGTACTGCTCTACTCTTGTCGATTTCATTATTTATGTAACAAGCAACAATTTGGGGTTCCGGGCATACATAATATAATTACGACTTTATTTATTTTATCGCATAAAAAATCACCCGTTTAATAAAATCACAGATGTGATTGTATAAAAATAATAAGCCGACAATTTTTCATTCTATAAACTTATGTGACATCGGTTTATTAAAAAGTTAAATTTTAAATTTATGAAAATTTTAAAATAACATTATTATTGTTATAATAAATAAAATTTCAAATGATTAATGATTTAATATGGCAAATATTTTAAATAAATAAATGCCAACAAAATTCATTGCATCCATTTTATTAGTTATGATTCATATAATTGTTATGAATGTCAGTTTGATAGAAACCCAAACTAATCCGCGACCCTCTTAATGAGGAAAGGGTCTCACTGAAAGCCTAAAAACTAACGACGAGTAACAAAGAAGGCTAGAAGTGAAAGATTTTAATGTCATGTCGACAATGTCAGTTATAGTCTTTTTGGCACAAACCCGTTCTTTTTTATGGTAAATGGGTAATAACAATGGTATAAATACGCAATAAGAATACCTGGAAATTTGGTTGTTGAGATTTAACAATCTCAAGCAACAGGCACAGTAAAGGATGTAATGGCGGCCGATGAAGGGTGGCAGTAGTTCATTTTAGTGCAAAATATTTTTAAGGAACCACTGTGATGGCAAATGATATTCAATATCTTTAGTAATGAGCACGTTTTGAAGCAGAATGCTCCTGAACCGCTTTGTGTATTTTAACAAGTCATAAATCTATAATAATATGTACCTTAGCCAAATAAAAAATGCTGAAATCTGGTTCAACTCTTATTCTGGGAAATAATAAAAATGATATAGGCGCTGGAGTTTCCCGACTCTAATTTATACAAAAAGCGAATGACTTGAAAAAATTCTGAATACTATTTAAGGCATTAAAAATCCGAACCAGGCAACGGCTTTTGTAATTTATGCATTTAAAAAAAGTGGTCTTCCAGCTCGCAAAAATTTGTCGCTGTTCCATTTGCACACCCTTTAATAGCCACTGGATACACAGTTAGGCCAAATAATCCTTCCTGTAAAACGCATACGCTAGTTTTTGCTGGATAAAATTTAAATTCCCTTCATACTCAGTAGATCATTCAATAATAAATCTTATACAGGTCAGATTTTTTCCTAATCCTTTATTTTTGTTTTCAAAGTAAATCTCAAGCTGAAGCTTAATTTTGATTATATTTGTGAATTAAGTACACGTTCAGGCTAGATTTTCATGTGCAAGGGATTTATAAATAATTTTTACAACATCCATAGAGAGTTATTTACATAGTAGCGTAATTTTATGTATGATAGCCAGATGCATTGAAAAAAAGGTTGGCGAATGGCTGTTTAAACGAATTAGTGTATGATTATTACAGAGTGTGGAACCTTACCAACTATAGTAAACAACAAATTATTATAGCATTACGAACCCTATTGCGAACATCTGATCTCGCACCTTCTCCATGGTATTTTCGCTGCCGCGAAATTTAAAAACTTGTTCTGCACTATAGTTGGTAAATGTCCACACTCTGTAGGAACATTTGAAAATGTTGAAATTATGCAAAACAATATAAGTAAAAACCAATACAATGTAAAATTTTAAAATTTTAAGCAGAATCTATTTATATGGTATGCAGCATTTTGGATAATCTTTCCATCGCAAATTCTAAGCAATAGTAATACTAGCTTCTCATTAGTCATTCACTAATATTTAAAAAAACGTGGATTTTTTTCTATATAAAATCACGCGTTTTACCGTCTGCATTGATGATTTTATTATATTTGCAATAAATTATTATTCGCGGATAGTCTTTTGCACAAAAAATAAATGTTGTACTAAAGTTATACCTTTGGCACCACGTTTAATTAAAAATAACTTCATAACGTCATTTATGAAGAGCACGGGTTAGTTTGACGGGCATGCAGTTGTCATTTTCCTGGATCAACATGAGAGGCCACTCTCTTTTAAAATTAGCTAGCTATCAGATCATTCAGTTTGACATTCTCATCAAATGGCGACAGTATAAAAAAATTATGAATTTTATTCGTCTTAGAGATAATATTAATACTCATTTGAAGTCATGTAATTTGCCCTTCAACTTTAAGCCTTTTAGTAAGGTAAGCTGGTAGCAAATGCTAAAAAACATGTTTTGTAAAGACGAAGATATCTCAGAATAGCATGCTTTTCAGTGCTGAAAATATAATCTCATAACTGGTAGAAATAGCTTCACCATAATGTTTTGCAGATACAAATCTCTAAAAGCAATAACTAAAGCTTATTAGAAGACAAGAACTTGATTAAATATTCAATTTTCTTATGGCTTGACAACTGGCCTTAGAAATGGAAACGTCATCCGAAATATCGCAACTAGTGACTCAAACTTCAGTTGACCAGGACAACTTGAAAGTGTCTTTTAGTCCCAGAAATATTTTTCCAGCTTCAAAATATATATTATTCGTTTGTTAGTCACGCAGATCCTTGGAAAATAAATGTAAGCACAAAGAATATACAACTCTTAAGGCAAAATGCCTTTAAACGAGCTTGAAGAGCTCGGTTTCAGACTCCGCTACATATTTCACTTCTGGATGTAGCCTTTGCCCATCAAGTGAAATTTCCAGTGCACACAAGTAAAAGCTGTAAAGTTCACACGATCTATTCCACTCTTCTTTACAATCTCATATTTTCCCTTTCTTTCTGGAGTCTGCATGTACGCAATTCTTACCCGCACATATTTCAATCCACAACCTGACTTTTCCCGCGTTCATGATATCATTCTCTACCTCATTGGGTGCGCCGCACTTGTCATGTTCATTGCTATTGTATACACAGCAGGATATTTGCATGACATCGTTTCCTTCACAAACCACTTTTTGGCTTTATCGAAAAATATTGTGAAAGGTAATTATTTAAATATTAACCTCATTAAAACATTTGTCAATTATTGAAAATTTATTTGCGTAGAATTCCCATCAAAACAAAAATCTCAGGAATATAAGCGGGCTTTAACTCTGAGTGCACTCTTCCCAACAATTGTTGTCCCCGGTGCAGCCCTCTCACCATTTGCAGTCATGATTTTCAACCTGTTCACCAAACTAGACCCACTCTACTTCACATTCGAAAATATACTACCAAACCGGATGTATCGAAATGCCCCAACGATCTACATCTCCCTTGCAATTCGAATGACTACAGCGTTTCTGGGAACTGCGGAGTTCTGCAGATTGGCGACGATGATGTTTGGACTGCTTTTCATCATAAATGACAGGGTCATCTTAATGGAACATATTGCTAAAGAAATTTTGGCGATTTCTACTCTACTACAGTTGCTTATTGATAACATAAAAAGTTTGAAAATTGGTTCGCACTTGTCATCTATCTTGCACTGTCAAGCATATTCTGGGCGACTGTGTTAACATGCTGGGTATCTGTGAGAAGCTCACCGGAAATGACAAATCTGCCCGTGTACGTCATCTTTGTGATCTTCTTTCTCGGGTTGGTGGCTGCACACTTGATGCTTATACCGTTGATATGCGAGATGACTGGGAAGATTGTGATTGTCGTAAAGATCTGTTGGCTTCGAGCAGAGTCGATATTTCTGAAAAGAAGAACGAGGCTAAATCGAATGAACATGCTGGAAGCAAGGGCCCTGATGCCAATTCGAGTACGGTACGGAAGATTTTGGACATTGGAGCCGGACTTTGTTCCGGATTACCTAGATTCCTTAATGAACCGGTGCATGGACGCTGTACTTACCTTTGACTAGATATATGAAAGCATACGTTTTTTGTTAAGCAGTTATTTCACTTAACGTTTCAATCAATTAGTTTAAACAAAGTAGTTTTCGGCTAAACTATTAGTCGTTTACAGTTATATTTCTAATAAGAATGCAATTAAGTACGCACATTCAAATTTTGGAGAAAAAGACTGGATTTATGCAACTTTTGACATGAAGAATCAACAGTACAAGTCAAAATAATTTTATGCTACATTTCAATTAATTCTTGTTATCATATGAAAGTAATTTATTACATATTATTCTATATAAATATTAACTTGAAAAAAAAATTGTTGGTCGACTTCTTAACAAGCCTAGCGTCTTTTACGCCAATATACAAAAACTGCACAAAAAATCGTAATTTCGATTTTTTGCAAATCTTAACTCATATGCATGACTATGTCAGTCTGCTGTTGACATAGAAATTAATGATTACATACTCATTACTTAAATTATAAATGCCTATCTCCGTCACGCTCCTTGCATCCTTTTCTCCGAAAATAAATTTATTGATTTTGCCTTTTCACTGTTAGAGCCTAAAATTATATTCTACTCTAAAGTTTGGTAACAAATCCAATACTAAAATTATATAAAAATGCCAGAACCATTGGACAACACACCCTGACACACATAAATGGGTTATTGGCACAGAGAATTTATGATGTAGCATCATATACCGGTTCCTATTAACATCCCATACTTGAAAGCAGAATATACATGTATAGTTAATTAAGAAAGTTAAATATACGACAAGACAAGACTTGAGTTTGCTGCGCAGTTATTTACTATAGAGCACGTATGTAGATATCTAAAAAAATACTAATATTATATATCAAACACGGTATGAACATAGGAGGAATGTTATGCTATCAGGATGTCGCCATCTTAAAAAACAACTCAGACTGAAAATAGAAAAAATTAGTTTTCGTGTTAAATGGATACAAGAACACGAAAACAAGTAGTCGCCAGTCTTTTTCTCATACCAAATATAAACTTAAAAAACATTTTATATGTCTTGGTTAATTTTAAAAGAGATTGTTTGTGTCGACTATCACCTGAAAATACGTTGCCTAACCTGATCATATACTTCAAATGTGCTTTAGACGGAATACATTTTCTTCAGTAGCATATTTCCTTGCAATGTAGCTTCATAACATTTCATCTTTTATTGTTGCGGTTTCTCAAATACAAATACAATAATTTTTCATCTACAACTGCAGTATATCTTCATGTTAGAGTACGATATTGCGTTAAGAGAAATCATTTACAGAAATATATAAGCCGTGGTTCTGATTTGGTATACTTTCTTTAATCCTTTAACAAAAGTTTAGCGATTATCTCATGAATACTTGGACTTTTCGTCCTTATTTTTTAACTAAATATATAGGTGTAAAATCTACAATTTGAGTCAACTTATAGGCTTAGATTTATTTCACAGAAATTGAAAATTTATGATTCTGATTGAATTGTTGTAATGTGTACTCTCGTCAAGCTTTGCAGTAGTCTCGTCAGTTCTTAGCTAGTCATTCCTTTTGTCCGTATTTTATCTCAGAATTAATGCACTGGTGACAATTTTAATTTTAATAACAATTCTATCGTGATTAAGTTAAATTGGCGGTGGAAAATCCACAAAGACACAAAGAGTACTTAATAATTCAGTAGCAGTATAAAAAAGCCTTTATCTTGACAATTTATTAAAATTTTGTTATAATTTTTGTTTTGTTAAGTTGAAGTACAGGGTTTATGTAATTCGTGCTATAGATATAGGAAATTTGATTTGCTTTTCTCCGTTTTTAAATTTTTAAAAACATAGTTAGCAACCTCTCATATCACATCATTGCTGTGGTGTTAAATCGTAAATTTTTAACGAAAATAAAGATGTGGCATCATATACAAAAAAAAAGCATTTCAGTCATAGCAGGCTTCTATTTGCTTCCCATACTTAAAAACAGGATACACGTGTATAGTTAATTAGGAAAGTTAAATATACGACAAGACAAGACTTGAGTTTGCTGCGCAGTTAGTAACAGGTGAGCACGTAAGTACATATCTAAAAATATACTATTATTATATTTCAAACATGGTTTGAATACAATAAGAGTGTTGCTATCAGGATGTCGCCATCTCAAAAAACAACTTGGACAAAAAAAGGAAGGAATAATTGGTCTTCGGTTTTACTGTAGACATGTGCACGTAAACAAGTAGTCGCCAGTCTTATCTGAATACGCTATTGCGCTAAAAGAATTCAATTTACAGAAAAATACAAGCTGTGGTTCTGATTTCATATATTTTCATGATAGTTACACAATACAAGTTTAGCTGTACTCCCATGAATACTTAGCCTGTTTGTCCTTAGTTTATTCTAAATATATAGTTGTAACGTTTACGATTCGAATCAATTTATAGCTTGCTTGTTTATCTAGCATTTAAGGTGTGATTGCTTACGTAATATTTGCGACCAAGTAGTGCGGAATGTGGCTGGGCCTCAAATGATTTCACAGCGGGTGCTTCACAGATTTGGAAACATTTTTTAAAAATAACTAACAATAAGAGGATTTTAAATTAAAGCCAGTAAGCAAGCAAGTATTTTTAATTTGCACAAGTGATTTTTTTCAAAGTTAAACTCGCTCTGCATTATAACATACAAGAAATTTAGGCAATAACACATTAGTTATACATAATATATTATAATTCATCAAAGTTACAATTTTCAAACTCTTTACAGCACACAATGAATTTCTGCAAGAAGTAGTATTGTGAGAAATAACAAAGCAACCAAAAATAGACATTTGTTTTTTCTTGCGCCAATTAGATAAAAACTACCTGTAAAAACTACCTATACCACATATAACTCTGAGAACAGATTCCACATTTAGATTAAAGTTCCTAAAAAACTGTTCACCTAACTAAATTTTTACGATATCTTTCGCGTCGATTGTCATTTGAATATACATAGTATCTGGCTGCTAGTAGTGCACTAAAACACATAAATACCACTTTCTATTATCCCTGGCACCTATTTCTATTATCTAGTGCTTTCCGTTATACCACTTTATTCTAAACACCAACAATGCGTGTTGACGTCACCATGATAATTTTAGGTATTATTTTTAGTGGTATTTTTAATCCAACTTGTCTCATGGACTTGAAGTCAGTGTTAAAACAAGTCGACTCGACACTTTCGGCAACTTACATTTTTCACGGATTAGAAACAATTCCGGAACAGATTTCGTATCCACGCGTTTTGCGGAATACACAGTTAATTTTCAATGAATTTCACAAAATTAACATTTCTCAGTCTAATTTGAAATACACAACTCAGTCGACACCAGTGATTTTTGCACCAGTCGATAAAATATGTATGTAGCTCATATGAACCTCTGCTTCATGAAGACAGTCTTTTCAGTGCCACAAAAACTCTGATGAGCAGTCCAGATACGTTAGTGCTAATGCTTGTTAATGATGTGAATGCAATAGAAGATTCACGTATGAAATTGGGAACTCGGCAGTGTCTACACAAAAAGCTACACACCTTGCATGACGTGGAGGATGGGAACTTCTGAAACAGCCCAGCTTTAAAACTATTTGTTGAATTTCAACCACATTCCAGATTTGTAATTTACTGCAACCATTTCTGCAAGCAAACGTTCCCAAAGGTATACAGCGAATTTAAAGAAGTCTTCGCAGTTAAAAGAAGTGTTAGAAATTTCCATAAGCAATTGTATTGGTCTGGAAACAACGTAAGAATATCTGCTTATATTGTTGACACGACCCGCTTGATGAAGATAGAGGATAGCAAGTCCAAGAATTTTCAGTGTGATTTTATCTACAAAAGAAGACGTTATGACCTTCTACGTAGCGCTAAATACTGTTGGGCTACCCAAATGCAGTCAATTGAGCTGAGCAAATTACACAACATTTCATATTCTTCTTACGATTACCCAAGTCCTAATGTGTTTTTTCAGAAGTATAAATGTTATTTATGGGCCAGAAACTGTATTTCCGCTCTGTACTTAGAGTATACTTCAGGATACGTAAGGTTCTACTGCCTACACGCCAGTGGTAGCAACCCGAAAAACTCAATTGACTATAATGTTTGGTTAGCACCCTTTGCATGGTCAGGTTGGTTGCTGGCAATATGCTGGTTCGTCTGTGCGGCTTTATTAACCATGGTAAATGGCAAAGTAAATGTGAAAGGATTCTTACAGTCATTTTTCCTGCAGCTAAATATTAAGGAAAACCTGGCAATTTACTTCGTACTTGCTGTCAGTGCGACATGTTTCTTGAACCTGTACGGATCAAATATAACCGGCATGGTTACTGCAAGAGAGGGACACAAACCGTTTCCTACAATGAAAGATTTTTTTGCAAATGGATTTACTCAAAGTGATTGGGTAAAAGGCAGATGGCTCTCTATTTCATAT